>PVJS01003212.1:0-77379 GCA_004027185.1 Glis glis
ACATTATGTTAAGCGAGATCAGCCAATCACAAAAAAAGAAGGAACATATGTTTTCATTAGTATGTGCAACCTAGGGAGTAGTGGGGACACACAAGGGACTCCGGTTGATAACGGAGAATCCTCAGTGGGGCAAGGGAAGTGGTACAAGGGAAGGGGAAGGGCAAGAAAGAAGTGAATCAGGGGAATTACTATCATAAACAATATGTACATGTGAAAATATACCAACATCATTCTCGGTACTTCATACGGGTGGAGGGATGTGGGGGGACACTAAGAGCTGTGTGCATGTATATTAACATCAAATAGATATTTATTGTGATGTAAGACTCCAATGCACCAATAAAAGCACGTTAAGGAAAAAAAGAAAATTGGGAATGAATCCACCATATGATCCAGCTATACCATTCCTGAGTATCTTTACAAAGGTACTGAAATCAGAATACTATAGTAATACATGCATATCCATGTGTATAGCAGCACAATTCATAATAGTCAAATTATGGAACCAACCCAGGTGTCCATCAACAGATGATTGGATTACAAAATTATGGGTTATGCACACAATGGAATTCTACTCAGCAACAAAGAAGAACAAAATTATATCATTTGCAGGAAAATGGATGAACCCTTAGAACATCATTTTAAGTGAGAGAAAATCCAAAACACATATTAATATGAATTATAGGTGTAGAATAGGAAATGGACAATATTTGAAATTATAATGGTAAGAAGTTTCCCAGATTGAGGAAAAAATATGAATCCTTTTAGTCTAGAAACAAAATAATTTCCTGCAAAGATAACTAAAAATAAATTTATACAAATCACATCTAACTGAATCTGCCAAACACCAGGTTTTTTTTGTTTTGTTTTTTGTTTTCCTAAAAGAAAAATCTTAAAGACATTTATGTGGGAAGGAGGAAAGAAGAAGAGAAGGAAGGAGGAGGTTGTTAACTATACAGAAATAATATTTGTACTGTAGCAGATAACCTCGAATTCAACAAGAAAGGTAAGAAAATTAAGAGTAAATAATATCCCTCATATTCTTAGAGAAATAGCCTAGCGTTCTATATCATTTTTATCCATGAAAAAATAATTTTTCAAGAGTGAGGGGGAAGGAGGGATATTTTTAGTTAGAGAGGGCTTTTTTGTTGAATTTTTTAAAAATTGCTTAGAGACTGTCTTTCACATATATTACTACCCAAAGATTTACTTTAGGAAGAAGAAAACTATATGTAAGAAGAGGATTCATAAATGTATGATAAGAATGGATATTGATATGGGAGACTGAGACAGGAGGCTTGTAGGTTTGAAGCCAGCCTCAACAACTTAGTTAGACTCTCAGCAACCAAGTGAGAACCTACTTCAAAATAAAAAATAAGAATGTCTAGGGGTGTAGTTTGGAGGTAAAATGCTCCTGGGGTCAATCCCTAGCAACACACACACACACACACACACACACACACACACACACACACACAATGGATGATATTGGTAAATATTTGCTAAATGTAAATTAAAATAATTAAAAATAATGACCAATCATATCGGGTTTAAAAACAAGATATATCCAAAATATTAGAAATGGATTACATAGATGAGGGTTGAAAATTAAGTTTCTTATATGGAACAGCACTATAAAGATATTGACTAATAGCAGATTTTATCATGTTAGAAATTTAAGGGGAGCTACTCAAATAAAGGAAAAAAATGTATAACTTCCAAGAATTCAGAAGAGAAAAATGGGATAAAGACACTCTATCAGTCCAACTGAAGATAGGAAAGAGGAAGAAAAGAACAGAAAAACTCAAAGTAAGTTGGCATAAATAAGAAAACAATAATCACAGTAAGAGGAAATGGAATAAACTTGACAAAAGACAGAAATTCTATGATTGGATTTCAAATTTCCACCTCTATGCTATTTTAAAAGGCACATCTGAAACATACTGATATGATAAATTGGTAAGTAACAAAGAAAAATGATATACCTGGTAAATTATCCAAGAGAAGCTAGAGTAGGTTTTATAACTCTCAGGGAAAATATTTCAAGGAAGAAAACATTAATAAGGTTAAAGAAGGTCCTCGTATAATGATAAATTAAAAAAAAGCTTGCCAGGAAGATGAACAAGAAAAAAGATGTAGAAATTCTTCCTCCTATTATTTATGCATGTATAATTCTCAAAAGGTTTAAAACCAGATTAGTCTTGCTTGAACAAACTTCTTTTTATTCCTTGACATCTCTCCTTGAAAGTTTAGAGCACATTTCTTTCACTAAGCCTTACAGTATTGATTTTTTCCAACTCTTCTCCCTCCCCCTTTCCCGTTGTATGGTGTATTGTATATTGAGTTAGATGGGAAACCTCACAGGAGCTTTGTCTTTTATGTGTTTGTAAGTGCCATGTACCCTTACAACTATTATAAATAAATAATAATCGTCATCTTGGGATGAAAATAAAACATAAAAATGTCAACCTTTCAAGCAAAAATGAGTTACCTTCCTCTCTTAACTATACCTTAGAGATACATTCCTGTAAAACTCTAGAAACTTTTTCAACAAGTACATGATTTCACTTAAAAGAGAAAAAAATAATAATGCTACTTCAGTGTAGGGTAAACAACCTTCTTTGCCTTGTTTTTGCACTGAAAATATTGTATCCCTGGAAAACTCTTAGACTTAAGCAAACTGGGATAGTCAGTTACCCAATATCACTTTTCCTTAAAGACATAAAAAGCATATCTTGCAATTTAGCGAGGCCCTCAGCAACTTAGTGAGACCCCATTTCAAACTAAAAAATAAAATAGGGCTGGGGGTGTAGCTCAGAGGTAGAATGCCTCTGAGTTCAATTCCTAGTACCAAAAAAAAAAAAAATGCATCTTTTGTACCTTTTATTGGAAACTACATCAAAATACTTGTTCAGGCAATATATGAAATGTTAATATTTATCCATAATGGATAAAAATTATTAACATTGTTTAGTCAGAGTCTTATATTCCTATTGTTAAAGAAGATGTTTACATTTTTGTAACTTAATGTGTCTTTCAAATTTTATTTAATATGTAGCATCGTATCAAGTGAAAAATTTGCAAAAAGGTGGAAATGATACTTCCTGTAAGTTATGTGTATTGTTCAGAGGTGTCTGATACTCCTGGAATTTTTATTAAGAACTTTAAAGGAAGTCACAACTGTTTTCAGGCATCTGAAAGCATCTGATAAACATTTGATAAGTTAAAGAAAATGAAGGAGGTATAAAGGCAGTCACCACATTCCTGTGTGTGTGCGCGTGCGCACGCGCGCTGGGGGCCGGGAGTGGGGAGGAGGGGTGTCTGGGGATTGAAACCAGAGGCATTCTACCTCTGAGCCATACCCTCAGCCCTTTTTTTTTCTTTGAAAAAGGGTGTCACTAGGTTACTGAGAGTCTTGCTAAATTGCTGAAACTGGTCTCAAACCTGTGATTCTCCTGTCTCATCTCCCAAGTAGTGGGATTACAGGCAGTGCCACCACACCTGGCTACTAATCAGCACTTCTTAAAATATTTCATAGCCTAAGATTTTTCTAAACAGCTCATTTCTGAATCAAGGAAGTGGTTAAGATAGACTATGAAATTCACAGGTAAAGAGAGAATATGTACTTAAATTATAATGTATTTCCATAAACAAAAACTTCTTTGCTCTCAGAATCATGAAGAAGTATATTTTCCATATTTGATAACTTGTGAAATGTAAATTTTCTCATTTCATCAGAATGAGAAATGATTCTGGGAGACTAATAAAAATGTTTGCTTATTCACAATGTTATACCCCAAAACGTCTGCAGTTCTGAAGATAAATAATATATGACTCATCTTTCAAGGGGTTCATATTCTGTTGGAGGTGGAATGAAAAGTAATGTCTATTGTAACAGTATACAATAGAATTGTATATGAAAAATGCCATCATCCTAATAAGAAAGACATTACTAAGGTACAAATAAAAACTTAAATTCACTCTTGAGTTTATTTAGTTATTCATTTATTCATCAAAATTACCAAGCTTGAATTTTGTGCCAGGCACTGTGCTCAGTGCTTATAAGCTGTAAAGGAGAAAGGGGACACTAGCTGGTCAGCTGGGTGTGGCGGTGCACGCCTGTAATCCCAGTACTTGGGAGGCTGAGACTGGAAGACAGCAGGTTTGGGATCAGCTTCAGCAACTTAGAGAGACACTCAGTTACCTAATGAGACCCTGTTTCAAAATAAAAAAGTAAAATAGGACTCTGGTGTAGCTCAGAGGTAGAACAACCCTAGGTCCAATCCCTATTACCACAAAAAGAAAAAAAAAAAAAGGAAGAAAGGAAGTGGGCTCTAACTTCCTGTAGCATATATCCTATTAGGAAAGAGAGACAATGAACGTGTTCACAAATGAATAAAATATATTAATTACAGATGGTGGCAAGTGTTAAAGAAGTGAGCAGGTGATAAAGCACATAGCGGTTATTGAGGCAGATGGGGTGGAGCTGGAGGGGCACGCAAGGGATCGGTCCTTGTAAGTTGCCTGTTTCCCTGTATAACACACAGTTAGTCACCAGCATCCTTGCATTTTTCTGGTAACTGTCTTGAGCAAATACTGATCATCACATTCTCCACATTCTAATTGGTCTCTAATAGTTTACCCTTTTGGCCACACATCCTTTCCACTGTTTATTGCCAGATCAGACTTATTAATAACATTTTCCTACTTGCAGTTTCCTTTTCTTTAGACTCTGTTTCCTATTCTTCCTCTGATATAGTCAGATGTGATGGGAATCTCAGAGTAAGAGACAAATATCAAACCAGAAGGCTGCATCTTCTAAGATAACATATGTAGGAGCAGAAAAAGCTAAATAAAATAAGAATAGATATAGAGAGAAATGAAGTGATACGAAAGAAAGGAGGGAAGGGAAGGGAAGGGAAGGGAAGGGAAGGAGAGAGAGGGGTAAGGAAAGCACATCCAGATATTTTGCCACTAACAGGGATGAAACAAAGTTCTGTATCATTGGATACAAGTATAGGAATCAGGCCCAGCATGGTGGCACATGCCCATAGTCCCCGTACTTGGGAGACTAAGATAGGAGGATCACAGGTTTGAGGATAGCCTCTGCAACTTAGTGAGACCCTGTTTCAAAACAAAAAAAAAAATAAAAAGAGTTGAGGGTGTAGCTCAGAGGTAGAATGCCCCTGGATTCAAGCCCCAGTACCAAAAAACAAAAACAAACAAAACAAAAACAAACCCCCAAACAAACAAATATAGGAGTCAGTCAGATTCACATAAAGGCTCAGGGTTGTTAAAGATCAGTAGTCCTTCAACATCAACTCATAGTGCAACAAACTTGGGACCAGTTCCTTGGCTCAGTGAGAACTGTGGAAAAAAAGAACCAGAACAACTTTACAGTAGAATGCTCTATCAGCCTAGGTCTGTACTCTCTTCACTGTTTCTTGTTAAGCCCAGCCCTCTGTGGGGTATGCTGGATACATTTCTTATCTGTCCCCAAAAGGAACAACTTAGAGTACATAGTACTTGAGGGCTTAGACTCCTGCTGCCATCAATGCCTGCTTTCATGACAAGGTCTGAAGAAAACCAGTGTCTTTCACCTCAACCCTGAGTGGGTTACACCTTGACCCTACACTGAGCTGCTTCCATTGTTAGCTATCACTTTGACAGAAGACTAGCAGGTTATAACAATAATTCTAAAACTGTTGTTTCAAGGCACTGCCATCTTTTTTATGAAAATGGTTTTTACTTGAATAAAAGTGCCAAATGATGCCTAATATCACTGATGTTTTTGATACTTCTTTGTGTGTGTATGTGGTACTGGGGATTGAACCCAGGAACATTCTATTTCCAAGCTACCTCCCAACCCAGCCCTATTTTATTTTTTATTTTGAAACAGAATCTCACTAAGTTGCTGAGGGTCTTGCTAAGTTGCTGAGGCTGGCCTCAAACCTGCAATCCTCCTGTATCAGTCTCTCAAGCACTGGGATTACAGGTATTCACCACCATGCCCAGCTTTTTTTTAATTGTACTTTTAAACCCTCCTTATGGTTGGTGACTTAATTTATGGGGCCGGTGAGCAATTCATTTTGAAATTATCATTTTCTTCACATACTTTCAAGGCCTGAAAAAAATCTGTTTAAAATGAGATATCTTGGTTTAGTGCCCAATTATCCTTTCCTTTTATTAATGTTACAATAATTAGTCCAGCACTATCGTCCAACTGTCACATCATACTTAATTCAATTTCATCTCCACACAACACCCTTCCATAAAAGTGAACAATAGCTTGGTAGGGGATTTTCATCAATAATTTGTCATAGTGACTGCTGTATAGTCAAGTGTTGCATTCCTTACCCGGGAAGATAAAAAATTCTGTCCACATACTTAAAAGACATGTAAGTACAAATTTGCTGATAAAAAATAGCAAAAAATTACCCAATTTAGTAATGAAATATTGCACAAAGAATTTTTATTATTTAACTTTTCATGTGTCTTTGGGAATATTTAATTTTGACTTTCTAAAAGAAAGAGGACAATTCAGAGATTTTTTTCTCTCATAGAAACTCAAAATTATTTTAATATATTCTTACTGGGCATTTAACAGAGATATTTGCCTCAAATATTTCTTTATATAATACTTAAATTACATGTGACTAATCTGTAAAATGACAGTTTAGTAGCTAATTAGATTTTGAAGTTTGGTGTTCTTTTAAAGGTAGAAGAAGCAGTCATAAGAGGAGCATTCTGTACTGAGCAATTATGTGTGGGATGTATTTAAGGATATTTAAAGTTATTATTCTGAATGCAATTTTACTCCCAAGTACTTGAAACGTCATTAATTTATATGTCTGTGTAAAAAGAGATTCATATTTGAAAATACTATCACATTTTTCCACTATTTTGGTATGCATTTATTCCTAAATGTGTCTAATTCTCTACGCTCATCTGGATGAATGTATTAGCCAGGAAGATAAGCAGAGGTGACTACTAGGATGACTAATATTTTGGTCCAGACAGGAACAGAGTTGATTAATCTTCCATTCTTTCTCTGTGTTTGGACATTTCTTGGCTCTTCTTGTTTGATATAAATTCTTGGCTCTTCTTAGCACCTAGGACTGGCTTCATGTAAGGGAATGTAGAAGTCTCCCTAGTCTGAATTGCTTCAAGGTGTTACCTCTGGTCCAGGCTTAAAGCTCAAGGACTGGGCAGCTCAAGGACTGAGCGAGTAGTCCTTTGCATCTCCATGGAAATAAAGCCAAAGCCCATGGAATAGAGAGGATGGGGATGGTGGAAGGCAGAGAGCCTCCATTCAGTGCCCCTGTGATGGAGAGACCGTTTGTCCATGAATGGAGAAATTCATACATTCTTCAGATGTTTGCTTTTAAAATTAATGTTTCCTTCTTCAATCATCCTTTTTCTCTTTTACTAGCATGCATATGGAGGAAGGATGCGGTCCTGGGGTTGCATGCAAAGGGAAGTACAACAAGAGTTGTGTGCATGTGTTTGCATCTCATTGTACCTCACTATGATGTATAGTTGCAATGCAATTATGGGACGGATGTGGTCTCATGGAGTGAGTTCTCAAGAGAGTGAGTTATTGGGAAAGATCAACCCTGACCCCCAAATTACTCTCTGGATTCCTGTGTCAGCATGGGATCTCTTCCACACATGCTCCTGCCACTGGGATGCCATGAGGCCCTCACTAAAGATGAGCGAAAGCCAGGTGATATACTCTTGGATCTCCAGAACTGTGAGCTAAACAGACCTTTTTTCTTTATAAAGTATCCAGTATTTTGTTATAGCAAGGGAAAAATGGACTAAAACAATAACTTTTATAAATACTACCACCATCAATTGAATTAATTAAATCATCTATCTATGGTGGTCTTCCTTCCTTCCTTCCTTCCTTCCTTCCTTCCTGCCTGCCTTCCTTCCTTCCTTCCTTCCTTCCTTCCTTCCTTCCTTTCTTCCTTCCTTCCTTTTTTTCCTTCCTTCCTTCCACTAACAATGCTACAATAAATACTCTTGTGGCTACATCTTTGTCTACTGACTCTGAAAGCTTTTAAGATAAATTCTTACGTGATGGAAGTCTTGCATTGATCATTATATATTTTAATTTCTTTTTAAAAATAGCACATTTTGTGTGTAATAATTGTATAGAATAGTGGGTTTCATTGTGGCATATTTGTACATGCATATATATAATTTGATGAAAATCATTCTTTAATACTTCCCTTTATTTTCCCTTCCTCCCTTCTACTAATTTCCTTCTTCTGCCCTAATAGGCTCCCTTCTGCTTTTGTGACATTCTGTTTTCTTTTTTTTTCCCGCTAGCTTCCACATAGGAAAGACAATTTCTAAGAGATGTTTCCTAATTGCTCTTCCAAGGTGATGTTAGAGTTCAAATTTTCACTATTTATGCACAAGGATACCCATTCCCCATGGTGCCTTTTTAGATTTTTGCAAACACAGATACAAATGACATGACTAGGACTTAGAGACTAGCCAGAACTTGCTCCAAAGGTGGCTAGAAGCTTCTCCCAATGTTGGTGGGGAAGGTTTTATATATTTTCTGTTTCTGACCATGATAGGTCCTGACATAAGAAGTTTGGGCTCTGGCAGTTGGGAATTAGCCTGAGTAGCACACTGGGCCACCTTTCCAGTTTCATCTCCAGCTTATTCCCCTAATCTTCTCCAACCACACTAAGAGGTTCTCTCCTTGCCCTTTAATTATTCACAAATTTATTTTTTCTTCTTCCTGGGATGTTGTCCATTGTCATTTTATTTTCATATTTGTGAGATTATAGAATCAAAATCGTGGAATTCTTGGGAATATGATATATAAAGTTCTACCTAATCCAGTTTTCTGGTAAGAGTTTATTGCTCTTATTCTAACTCATCTGTTAAGCCCTAACCTTAAAACTTCTTCCTGGGAAACCTTTCCTTATTGCTTCAACTGATGTCATATTCACCTCTATTAAATATAATGCTATATTTGTAATTTTGGACATTCTTAAATAGTAAGTACTTTGAAATTTAGTCTTTTTCTAGAAAAAATTAAAATTTCCCTGAAGGAGCTGGGCGTGGTGGTGCATGACTATAATCCTAGTACTTGGGAGGCTGAGACAGGAGGATCAAAGGTTTGAAGCCAGCTTCAGCAACTTAGCAAGACTCTGCCTCAAAATAAAAATAAAATAAAAAGGTCTGGGGATATAGCTATGTAGTATAATGCCCCTGGGTTCCATCCCTTGTACCATAAAAAATTTCCCCAAAGGAATGATTTGTTTTTCTAAATTTTTATAAACTCCATTTTTCCTAAAATTGTGTCTCATAACACATAGGACTATAAATATATGTTTAAGTCTGTCTTAATGGTACAAATTTGAAACTATTTGCAGTTATGGCAAACAAAATAACTTAATCCCATTAATATATAAAAGACATTCAGACTTTGAGAAGTTTTTTTAATGCAAGACAAAGGCAGGGAAAGTCATCACAACTTTATCCTACAGGAGGAAGACTACCTTTATCTGAAACCAGAAATCCTAATAATGCTTAATAGTTGTAAATTTCTCCTGACAAATTTGACCAGCCAGCCTGTAATCTTTGTAATGGGTTGAATTATGTTCCCCCAAAGATCTGCTAAGATCCTAATTCCCAGTAACTCAGAATGTGACTTTGTCCAGAAATAGTTTTGTTACATATGTAATTTCCTTAAGGTGGGATCACAGTGGACTAGTGTGGGCTCTTAGTCTCAAGTGATGTCCTTAGGAGAGAAGAGACATGGAGACAGAGACACACAGGAGAACACCATGTGATGATGGAGGCAGAGACTGGGGTGATGATGCATTTCCAAGCAAGGAACTCCAAAGACTGCTCCAGTTACATCACCGGGAGTTAAGAGAGAAGCACAGGAGAGATCCGCTCTGGCTCCAATAGGAACCAACACTGGCAACACTTTGGTTTTGGACTTCTAGCTTCAGAACTATGAGAGATTCAATTTGTTTTTTAAGGTCCCCAATTGGTGACCACTTGTTACTCAGCCTTAACATACTAATGCACCATTCTTTGCCCTTCTCTATTTCTTACAGTAGGAATTTTTTTTTTTTTTTGTACTGGGGATTAAACCCAGGGGCATTCTTCCTCTGAGCTACACCCTCAGTCCTATTTTTTTATTCTTTATTTTGAAACAGGGTCTCACTAAGTTGCTGAGGGCCTCACTAAGTAGCTGAGGCTGGCGGCAAACCCGGATCCTCCAGTCTCAGCCTCCCAAGCACTGGGATTACAAGCGTGAGCCACCACGCCCAGCCTACAGTAGGAATTTTAAGTCCATTGCTTTTTAAAAAGTTGGGCAAAAATTGGTGTTTGAGAAAAGTTGAGAAGGTGAAAATTATTTTTTGTGATTTACTCTTCTGGCAGTGGGTAGAGAGGCCCCCCGAAGAGCTGTAATAAGGGAAGTAGAACACAGACAAACATAGTATGTCCAGACAAGAAGAGTATCCAATGCCAGGTAGGTAGATAAAAGAGACAGAGCAGAGCAGGAGGTCTAAGGTTCATGTAAATAATCAGCAAGCAGGGGATCTGAAGAAATTGAAGCCACAGTCGGAGATGGGTTGGTGTAAGCATTGACAAATCAGAGATCTTCTTGTACTGAAAGAGCAAGGACCAAGTAACATGAAAACAGAGACACTGAGTCAGGATAATGGAGAAAGAAGAGGAATAATTCTGAAGCTGAGGCTGCTCCCTCACACCCCAGCTTCCTTTATTCCTGTTTCTCACAGAGGAGCTTCAGTCCTCAGTCACTCTTGTCTGATTGCCTATGGGCAGTAAAATCTAAAAACAAATAGCTGACTTCTGTGGGATTGCCAGAGCAGGATGCAGACACAATTTTCTGGAAGAGGTATTTCTTATATTGATTATTTAAGCTAGTCTCTTCATAAAATATTAACATTGCAAGGCTTAGTTAGATGTTAACTGCTGAGAGCCTGTGGTGAGATCTGAGTTCATGTTGGACTGTAACTTCAACATAATTCTTTTCTTTTAAACCAGTAAACACAAAAGTGCTTTCTTCTTTTAACTACAAAGAAAAATTCAGAATGTCATTGTGAAACACCCTGCAGTTATTGCACAGTAAAGAAATATTTCTCATTTTGGTCTAGTACCTGAAACTATATATATATATATATATATATATATATATATATATATAGTCAATATCTCATGCCTCCAACTTTAATTTTCAGCATTCAGAGAACAGCCGGTGTGATGTTTTGCCCAGAGACTGTTGTAATCCCAAATGAGAAAGAAGTGTGTAAAGTGTGTAGTGCTATTAGGAATGAATACATAATGCTTCAGTAAGGAACCAGGAGATAAATATACAGGGTGATTCTAAAGAGAATTTTTCAAAGACATATTCCTGGGCTAGAATAATACTTGGGTGCTTGCTGAAATGGCAAAGTAGACATGTGGCAGAAAATTCCAGGGGGTATTTTTCTAGCTTATGGGAAATAAGATCTGCAGAGACCTTCTGAAGTTTTTTTTTTATAATATATAAAGTATATTTAATTGTTGCATTATCCACAATTTCCTAATCTGGTTGTTAATTAATTTAAATAAAATTCACAAAGCTTCCAAATATAAATGAGACACAAAAAAGAATAATATATTGTCTCTATTCTAGGGCTACATATAGAGAAGAGATAGATGCATACAAGCAACTGTAACTCATGGAAGAAAGTGATGAGTCAATTATAGATTCAAACCAAGACCTATATGTACACAAGAAAGCATAATTCTCACTAGGTAATTAGAGAAGTTTTCTTGGAAAAAAATTGGATTTGAGTATTTGAGCTGAGCCTTTGAAGTTAGGTAAGGTTTCAGCTGTCAGTGACAGAGACAAAGGAAGTCAGGCAAAGAGAATTGCCATGCAGGCTCCTAAGCAAAACATCTAGAGATCAAGTAAGTGGTCCAGCGTGATCAAAGTAAAAGAACAGTAAATTCTTGTAATTTTAGATTGCATTGGCATCCATTTTGAACAGAAATTTAACTGTCTCATACCAGACCAGGTTCCCCTAGGATGCTGGGAGAACACAAATGTGGGATATGTATTAGCTTTGCATTGCTGTGACCAAAATACCTGACAAGAATAACTTAGAGAAGGAAAGGTTTATTTGGATTCATGGTTTCAGAGGTTTAGTCAATAGTTGGCTGGCTCCAAGGCAGAAACATCATGGCAGCAGGGTGTGGCAAAGAAAGCTGCTCATAGTAATTGGGAAGCAGAGAGATGAAAGAAAGAGGGGAGAGAGAGAGAGAGAGAGAGAGAGAGAGAGAGAGAGAGAGAGAGAGGAAAGAGGAGAGGAGAGGAGAGGACAGGAAGAGAAGGAAGAGGAGAGAGGAGAAAGAGAGAAAGAGAGAGAGAGAGAGACACTAGGGACAGATATAGTCCCCAAGGCCATGCCCCCAGTGACCTACCTCCTCCAGTCACACCCTACCTGACTACAGTTGCCACCCAGTAAGTCAATTCAAATCATTAATCCTTCAATGGATTTATCCACTGATAAGGTTAGAGCCCTGATGTAGTTGCTTCACTTCTGAACATTTCTGCTTTGACAACACATGAACGTTTCTGGGGGACATTCCATATTTAAACTATAACACGATAATAGAGTCAGATGATGGTCAGGCAGGCATAAACTGAGTGTACTCAGGTAAGAGCCACAAGATATCTGCTAGCATAGACCAGCTTCCTGTGTGAGGTACCTCCTGGATGTGGAGCCATTAACTAGGTTTTAGGTGTCACGTAATGAAACATTGTTTGAAAGAATCCGATAAACATCCATATTCAAGTCCTCTTCATTTCTTGTTAGGGCAGGGTTAATAGTCTCTCTGGTTCTGGAAGCCCAATTTAGCTGAGGGCTCTCAGAACAAGAGGGAATTTAGAGAGAAAACTGGAGAGTCATGTGAGATCAAGATAACAGAGGGCCTAGAATGCCACAGCTAAAGTATTTGGATGGTATTGTTAAGAAATGCAAATTATTAAAAAATTAATGGATAATAGAGTAGACTTCACAAAAATCCTGTTCTGTTCAACATGTCTGCTGTACAATAGTTTTTTTAGAGTTATTGCCTAGATGACAGGTTGCAGATTTTAGCCTACTTTCAGAGAATTACCTTTCTTTTCCTATTTCTTGACAGCTTTTCTCTTAAGATTCTAACTTTTGACACTTGAAATATGAACCTCTGAAAATATAGTGTTTGCACTGAATTATTTGATCAAGCTCTAAACTTGTATTCATAAATCACAAATTGTTTTAAGTCTTGGTTAAAAAATAACTTTACCTTATGTTAATATTTTGGCATGGATGTCACCACTGTTCCGACAACATTAACTAAATGCATCAAAATCAACCTGACTCACTTTAACCTAATTTCTAGCATGAGATCCACAGAGATCACTCAAACAGCATCTAAATATGATGTAAGAGTAAGATAACTGAATTGACATGAATTCCTTAGAGCAACTCTATCCACCATTTCTTTTTCCAAAGGATTTTTGACAGCTTGTCAAACATTTTCTTATAAAGAGTCATCATACGACTACCTTCATCAAACTACCTATCAGTTCAGACTCACTCAGGCGTGAAATAGAATCAGTGTTTCCCCAATTGTTTTTAGTGTTGCGAATAAGAATTGCTCAACTCAACAGAGCCTGAGAGGCAACATGGTTTAGTGGATTGAACAACAAAGAGAAAGTTTAGACTTTAAGTATCTATTTCTTATTTTTATTTTCCATAATTTCTCATGTAACTTTAGAGGATTTTATTTTATTTCCATCTATAGTCTCCTGTCTAGCTCCTAAATTGTAGAACTTGCAATCTGTTAGGAAGCATAGGAAGCCTATGCTGATGTACAAGATGTTGTCTATAGAGAAAAGCATTTTTTATTTAAAGTTCTTGGGAAGATATTCATTGGAACAATACCCTATCTGGTCTCTCCAAGTTCTTGCATCATGATTCGTTGTACAGCTTCTAATTAAATAGAGCTCCTCTGCACTCTTATTAAAATGCTTGCCACACTTTCCTTTGTGTTTAAGATATTAGGTCTTTCAAAGTGAAATGGTTCATATTACACTTATTTTAGGGCAAAAATTAAATCTATGCTATGTCTAAAGGAAGAAAATTGCTTTGGGTCTCTCTTATTCTTTAAGAGCTAATGATTACAAAACTATTTAATTTCATGAAATACAGCTGCCCAGTTTTGGGGCTCATATATTTATTTGTTTTTATCTTAATATTGATAACTTATTTAGCAGTTCAATTTCACTTATTAAAAATGCATGAAAGTATTTAATTCACCAGTAATTTTAACTTCACTATACATATCAACTTATATTTGAGAACCAAAATAGTCTGTGGTACATTGGTAAGGACTTCAAAAGGGCTATATGAAAAAAAAAATCGTCAATGTGCAATTGTTTTTCAATTACATGTTTCCATACAAATTGTTATTATTGACTACTGTTATTTTAAATAATTCTGTTCTAACTTTTTCCATTAAAGAAAGATGCAAGTTTTAAAAACTGGTTACCTGTCAGGATGAATTTAAAAACCAAGAAAAATAAACAAGAAAATATGAAATATTCATGGAAGTGAGAGGTGGTCAGACATAGTGCAATGTTTCCATTTTGTACTGTTAATAGAATAGTGGATGACCACTGGAAATTGATATGCAATCTTTGATGTAGTTATTTATGCATTAATTAGTTCTCATTTAAGAGAACTAATGGCAAACATTTTACATTTCTGTAATAATTAAATTATTTCTCCTTCATCACTTTTGTTCATAAGCATATAGAGTCATTATTATTGGAGTAATAAGATTGAATTTTACATCAACATTAACGATGCTACCACTTCTGGCAGATTTGACCTCTCTCAATAGCAATTTTAGAAACTTGAAACCAATTCTAGTGCTGTTGGGAGAGCAAGTTTCTAAAAAAATTAGACAATTCTTCAGAAACTAATTAAGTCTCAATAACAGAGGAATATTGGATTTTCTTTTGATTCAAAACAACTATTGTTCAAAAAAATTTAAGCACTTATTTTCTTATAAGTATTTTTATTGTATTGTATTAAGCTTACTTAAAAACTTGATAACTTATTCAGATTTCAAAATCTTCTCGCTATTTTCTTTCAGAGGTGGATATATATTTCTATTAGGATCTAAAAAGTCTATGGCATGGAGTTTGTCACCGTTGGTATGGTTCATTGTCATCTCTCAAAATCTATGAAAACTCAACATAAAAGATATCATCCTTTTAGGAGATGATATAATTATTTTAAAAATGATTCACCTGCATTATATTTGAAACTTGCCTATTCTTCTATATTCTAAAATAAAAATAATTAAGTTAGTGGTAATTCCTGTGATCTCTAAAAATATTCATTGAAGCTGGTCCTTGGACATGAAATTTCTCTATGTTAATCTTTCTCTAAAGCTTTAAATAACTGCAAATTCTCGGGGGATAAGAAGATTCTGTTACAAGTAGAAAGATCAGCATATCATAAAGACTAATGTAAAATACAAAGAAACTGAGATTATAGTGATCCTCCTCTTAATCACCTAGTGTTATCTAAAGTCTTTAATGCATAGTGCTATAACATAGCAGACACTTAATTAAACCTTGTTCAATAAATTAATAAACTTTGAATAAAACCTTGTACTTAATTTCTTAAAATGTTAATTTGTACAATGTAATATTGAAACATTTTACTATATCATCAATTGTGCCAAGGGAAATTTTTCAATAATTAATTTGATTTGATGACACACAGATTCCAAAGTGATTATACTCAGAAGTCATAAAATAAATCATAAATATTTTTAAAAACTAGTAAAATTCTACAAAATATGTTTTAAACTAGTCTGAATAGTTTTTGTAAATTTTTATTATTTATTTAGTCTACTATTTCAAAAATTTCATTAGTACTGTAAAGACCAAACTAGACATTTCTGCTATCTGAAAGGATCATAATGATAAAAATTTACTACAAATAGTATAGGAAATATATGTAAGAAGAAATTCTTCCATTTAGCTAGTATAAACTGTGAAAATTATACATATTACTAGATGTATTAATTATTTCTTAATCATAGATACAATATGTTGGCAAGGTGTTTATTCAATATTATATCCCTATTATATATTAATTTGTTTTAGTGATGTTCTATTATCCATAAGTGGATATCCATATCCATTTATGTCAGTGATTTGCTATTATATATTCCCCTTGGCACATGATATTACTTAAAATTTCAGAATAAATTTATTTTTCTCAAGGAAAAAATACCAGATCATTCCCATTAAAGAACATGATAGAAGTGTTTTATAGTTGAATAAAATGTTAAAGGTCATATAACTTGCCTCCTACTTTCTCTCCCCCCTTTCTTCTACATACATTTTTGGTTACATGTACTGCAGATCATACTATGAGTAGTGATTGGGAGAAGACCAGTCTCCTGATCCCACAACTTTTGTGGCTTTGCCTCTATACCATTCTTCTTTCCAAAATTTGGGCTCTAAAGTTAGCAGTGACTTCGGGTGAAATCCAAGCCCTCCCAAGCACAATTTTTCATTTAGTTTCCTTGTATCTCTGTGTGAATAGTATGACCAGGAAGTCTGGTGGAAGATGAGGGGCATTCACTATATTTAAGAGACACATTTCAGATTGTGCATGTATATATAAGAACCAAAATAATAAATCAAACTAAAGATTCTATATGCAGTATATTTTTCACTAGCTCAAAAGCCTTCTAGTCTAAATGTTCGTTCAAGCTAGAGAATATTGCCATGCTGGGGTAAGGGAGAGGGAGGTTATGCCTAAAATATGTAAATTAGCACCTGCTGGGGACCACCAGAACCATCTGCTGCTTGAATCCACAGACCTGCTTACCAGAATCTGTACGTTAGCTCTTCTCTCAGCTTTTCAGGACATGGAAAGAGAGAGGACCACACTCCCTCAACTGTGGATTTCAAGGCATTAGCAATCATTGAGATTATTTCCAATAATGAACTTGTCAAAGAAGTCCCTGCTTTATTGAATGAACTAGTGTCCTCTTGGGTGAATCTTAGCTAAATCGTGGCCTGCAAGAATACATAAAGTTGGCCCTGTAGATTCCCAGAGTCAGAATAAAATACTCATTCTAGCCTTGGCTATTTCTTTGAGTTATGATTCCAGGATCTTTTAGAAGCTCAATCAAATAGCAACTTATTTCACTAAAAACTTTCTAGTTCTATTAGTTTCCATAGAAAGATTTTTAAATCATGAAATTTATATCAATATCATAAAATAATACATAATCACATAGAAAATTTGAAAATATGAAAATTTTGAAAATATGAAAAAATTTGAAATATGCAGATAAATAGAAAAAATAACAAAAGATAGAAATAATAATCACCCAGATGTGGTTTATTTTAGGTACATATTCTCTCTCTCTCATATATATATATTTATATTATATATATGATATATAATATGATATATATAATATATAATATATATAATATGATATGATATATGATATATAATATAAATAGTATGAGGTATATATACTATTTATATATAATATAAATAGTATGAGGTATATGTTATTTAGATACATTCAAAACATTTAAATCAGCTTAGACACATAAATTTTATCATCTAATAATGTACTGTGAAAGTGTATCTACAATATCATTTATAGTATCTTCATGGTATTTTGTCTTATGGAAAAGTTATGATTGATGCAACCATTCCCTTTTCTTTAATACTTATGTTGCTAACAATATCTTTGTTCTAATTAATTTTATGAAAATCATTACATAAAACTTCTCAAAGTAAAAGGTGCTGGACCAGAAGGTGTGAAGTTTTTTTCCTGTAACATATAGTTAAAGTTAGGCATGGTAGACATTTTGATTTCATCCTCCTGCTCCTCATAGTCACCATTCTTGGACAGACTATATGCCACATACAGTTCACATTACAT
The DNA here is from genome assembly GCA_004027185.1 of Glis glis. Classification (NCBI taxonomy): domain Eukaryota; kingdom Metazoa; phylum Chordata; class Mammalia; order Rodentia; family Gliridae; genus Glis; species Glis glis. The sequence goes on from PVJS01003212.1 coordinate 18,034, forward strand.
AGATTTCCTTCCTTATTGGCACAAAAGATCCTTGGTGTTTATTATAACAATGCCCAATTTAGTGATTTGGCAGAAAGTAACATGCATTTAGTAATATCTTATATTTTTAAAGTATATTTGATCTTTTCAACTGTATATATCCTTATTTTGCATGCAAGCTTGTTTTGTAAACCATAATTTAAAACTGTTGGTAGATTATAGATCTTTATGTTATCACATAAAGTACAGCCTAGAGAACTATTCTGCCAACTCTTTCATGTAGTTGTGACAAGGAATTTCTTTGAAATATAAGTGTGGATACTACTAGTTACAATAATTTTCCCCATAATTCCCTTCCAGCTCTTGCTCCTATCTCAAAGTTAGACAGATAATTCATAATTATGTCCTCGTGAAGAATCCATACATGCTCTCATTCTATATCTAGATCTGACTCTTGAGCAGACTGACTTCTAAAAAAATTAATGAAATTAACTCTACCACCAAATAAAGAGACACTGTAGAGTGGAATTGGGGTGATGCTTAAGAACCCTATAATGTGTATGAAAACCTGTCATACTGTATATGTATGTCATATATGTATAATAGTTGCACATATATGTAAATTACCTGTAACATAATTTGGCGCATTGCATATTCAGAATCATGTAACAGCAAAATACTGTGTAATGGATTACATCACATTAGCTGGCAGTTTCTTTCTTTCTTTCATTTTTTAACTAATGCTAGAAAAAATAGTTGTGGGAACATGTCATTTAAATACTAAATCTCTTATGCAAATTTATTTCATAATAGATTGAAATTTATTCTATTTTAATTCATTCTATTTTTAATTTTATGTTTCTAGTAAGGTCTTCTATTCCTCTGTGTTAACATGTTACATAAGATATCTATGCTTGTCAATGGATAACAGTGAATATTTATTTGTGGCTTCCTTACCAATAATCATGTTTAAATGAGACTAAGTTTATTATGCTGTCCTTTTTAAATATGGATCAATAAAGAATGTGAAAATAGATGCAATAAATAAGGTTCCTCAGTACATAAATAAATTATGAGAAATATGTAGGTTAATTAACATATTCTCAAGAGAGCATTATTTACTTATAAGGAAAATATCTTACATTTCTTACATTTAAAAATAGATAATTTTCAATAAATTCTCTTGAGATTTTACTTTTAGTCATCCTGTTTCCTTAATTAAAAAAGAACCATCTTTCTTAGACCCATAGTTATATTTTACAGTTAATCATTTACCATATTATTTCACTGCACATAGCACTTTTCAAGTTATTTTCAATATAGCCCTAAACTTTAAGAGTAGTTTTTAGTTGGATTATCCAGACTTGTTCACCAACTGTCACTCAGGATGTGATGAAGGGTTTTTATGGTTTTGGAGAGGGAGAACATGCTGGCTGCACAATTTATCACTTAGCCTCACTGGCCAAAAGACACTTTGGCACTCATCAAACCACTTTGAGAGCTACATTGAGAACAACCAATTTGCTAGTGTCACAGGTGTAGAAATTACATCTTTTAAATCTGTAGTTTCATTTTATTTTTCCTAAGGATTTAGCAAAATATCAGATTTGGTCAGGCTGCCTTCTGTCTGGGTGGGGAGTGACTTCATCTTTCACTCATACCTTCTTTAGGTTTCCTGCCAGAGTTTGCATGTATCAGTAAGCGTTATGATGGTTCCATTTCTTTCTCCAAACAACTTTTCCACTAGCTTTATGCCAATAAAAACAAATTTTATCATCACCTTTTATAATATACACTATTTGTACATTGGCCGGGCGTGGTGGCGCACGCTTGTAATCCCAGTACTTTGGGAGGCAGAGACCGGAGGATCCGGGTTCGCGGCCAGCCTCAGCTATCTCACTCTCTCTCTCTCCATCTCTCTTTCTCTCTCTCCTTAGTGAGGCCCTCTGCAACTTTGTGAGACCCGGTTTCAAAATAAAGTATAAAAAATAGGGCCGGGGGCGTAGCGCAGAGGTAGAACGCCCCTGCATTCAATCCCCGGTACCGCAAAAAAAAAAAAAAAAAACATTTGGTTCCAACCACTTGCAGTGTGTTCCAATGTAGTTCTTCCTAACTGTCATTGCATCATGATTCTACATTCTCCTGTACTGTTGAAATACTAAGTGACCAACAAGAGTTTATCAGTTAAACTAGTTATATTTTCGTGGGCTTAATTTCTTCTACTTCTCTACTTTTAAATAAAACCCATAATGATTTTACTTATTCTTGCACTTAGCTTGATGTCAAACATTCCTTTTTCCTTTTTTTTGGTATTACAGATTGAACCCAGGGGCATTCTAACTCTGAGCTACACCCCTTTCCCTATTTTATGTTCTATTTTGAAAGACGGTCTTACAAAGTTGCTGAGGATCTCACTAAATTGCTGAGGATGTCCTCGAACTTGTGATTCTCCAATCTTGGCCTTCCAAGTGCCAGGATTACACGTGTGAGTTACCACGCCCAGCTCAAACATTCTTACTATGGCCTGTGAGTCACTCTCTTATGGCCCTTGTGCAATAGTGTGAAGGTGCTAGTTGTACCAGTTTGCAAGAGCTGAACTTTCAGGAGTTTTATAGGTGGTTGTTAATCCTAGAAAATATTAAAAACAATTATATCCACTTGCAATTAAATGTATTAAATTAAAACTAGTTAAAACTTACCACTTCCTAATTATTTGGAAACATTTTATTATTACCTTGGGTTAGTACTGCCTTTTGTGTCTGTGTCATGGAAATATTACCTAGTGATTCTGATGGCTCTTTCAACTCAACATTTAGTGATATTATGTTGGTAGTTAAAAATTTGTTATGGTGAGAACATTTACACGATTGTTAAAAATGCTAAAAATTAGGACATAGTTTACTATTTTGTTGACTGTGTAGACTTAAGATCAGGATCAAGAAAATGTTAATAATACAGGTTAAATTTTAAAATTCTTAAGTCTGTACCTATTACATTGAGAATATCACAAAAATTTAAGAAAAATTCTTCCAGCTTGGGAAAACTATTACATGATTCAACAAAGAAGTCCTTCATGTCACTGACCAATAAGTAACATTCAGACATATACCTTTATTGACTCACTTTTGGCTTACCTGTTTATGGAAATAAAAATGTCAATATTAATGTCAAAGCTACACATGTTTGTTAATTGTAGCCATAGTTTAGCTATGCACATGAGTTTAGCAAAAATCAACAAAATCATTCTGTGAGAAGCAATTGGCTATATGGAGTTTACAGCAAAGATGTTGTACATTTTATTATGCTTTGTAAATTGTTTGCAGATTTGTAAACTTCCCTGAGAGCCAGGTCAGAAATCAGTATAAGAGCATACCACTCACTGCCCCTACACAGATTCAGCACCTGTCTCTCAGTTTCTTTACTAAACTCTAGAAAATTGGTCATCTTTTACTTCTTTGAAAGTATTATGCTTCTTTACACTTTCTTACATCTTGTTTCCCAAGAAGAGATTCTCTCCATGTCTCCTTATCTGGCCAATATCTGCTCATCCTTAAAACCATAAAATATCAGTTTTTAACAGCATAAAAACAGCTTTATCATTAGCAATCTGAAAATGGAACTATCCCTTTTCTTTACCTCACATCCTATTCTGTTTCCTTTATATTTCTTTGCACCTTTTCAAAGCCAGTCTTGTAAACAAAAGCTATTTTTGTTGTCTCTGAAGTCTCACTTTTCATGTTTACTCCAAATGGGCTGCCTCTGCTATCTTTCCAGTGAAATAGCTCTTGCATGGTGCTCATCTCTTGGTGATTCCTCCATCTTTATCTTAGTTCCTCTCTCAGTAGCAATAGACACAGTTAACCATTATTGCCTTCTTGGTTCACTTTATTCTCTTAACTTCCCTGCTACTACACTTCCTCAGTGGATGTCCCTCATCCTACTTCTCTGCTTCCTCCTTTTATTCCTGATTTTTTGAACATCAGAGTTTTAGTGATCGAACTTTGACTCTATTATCCATATTATTTCTCCATAGATAATTCTCTCCAATCCCAGAACTCCCACTCATATGGGATATCCTTGACATCTATGAATTTAGACATCTTATGATCATCTAAAATTTTAGCAACTTAACCAAAACCTTAGCAACCTAGGAAAACCCTGTTTCAAAACAAAAAACAAACAAACTAAAAAGGGCTGAAGGTGTAGCTCAGATGCAGAATGGGTCAATCCTGAGTATCACAACAAAAAAACCACAAAATTGGGAGATTTTTTTCTCCACTTGAGATATTTCATATGGAAAGAACTCTTAACTTCTACAAGAATGTCCATACCCCAAGGTTTTAGAGAAGAGATCGAAGAACCATAGCTAACTAACAAAGCCAAGTAAAGGTAGTGACCCAATGACAATTGGGGTTATCTAACTTACAACCTTTGGTGGTAGCTAATTAATGATGACATTGTGACTGAAATAAATGAATAGCTCTTGGAATAATAGGAATGCTGTGATAATAGTAACTATGTACTGCAAATATCCCTGGAAGCTTTTTGCATAGGATATATGGACATTTTTAGGGAAATTCTATCATGGGGAAACAAAAATACTTGGGATTCTTGGTGACTTTTGGAAACTGGATTTTATTCAGAATGAGTGGGAATGCCACAGAGGTTCTCAGAGTAGGAGATCATAAAGTAGCAAAGTGAATCAACATTGGTACAAATCTATGTTCAACCTAGAAGGGCCAAGAACCAATGTTTTTCCTTTGTATGTGACCATCATAGATATACTAAAGATTTTAGTTTACGTCTCAGTGACAAACAAAGCATACATTCAAATTAGGATGATTCTAGATATATTTATTTGTTTATAAAAAGGGGTAATTCCAAAGGCACAGGAATGACCCAGGGGGCTACCAGGGATAGTAAAGAAACCTGGGGCTAGTAACAGTATAATTATTACCATCTCTAGGCCCAAAGGGATAAGGAGAGGGAAAGGTTACCAGAAACTGAAGATAACAAGGGAGTTTAGGTAAGGGTGCCTTGAAAACAAAAGCAATCCTCTGTCAAGAAAAGTGGGTGGCATGACTTGAACTCAGAGAGAGAGGGCACCAGGAAAATAAATGTCCTGATTTCACTCCCTTGCAAATAACCCTCATTGGCTAAAACCAACCAGATGTTAGAGGACAGAGAAGTCTATGTGTAACTCATGTAGGCCAGCCTCTTAGGATAGAGACCAAGTTGGGAAAAGATAGAAAGTGAATCTGGAGGGAAAATATTTAGCACATTCAATAATTAACAAACTCCTTGCATTGGTTCCTTGATTTAAGGAGAAACAAATAATGTGGAACAAGGGAAAATCATAGAGATTTTCTTCTTTGCAGAAACAATAACAACAACCAGAATAACAACAATCAATACTTGAAAGCTGATGTTTTAGTGATTCTTATTATATCCTTATTTAATCACCTGGTTTGGCAGATGCAGAAGATGGGTGCATTTCAGAGAAGGTTAGTAGGTCATCATAAATGTAGTCAAGCTGCTCTTTTTTTAATTGAAGAGATTATTACCACTTCTGATAAATGGTGGACAGATTTTAACCTTGGAAATGATGTTTAATCTTGCCCCACACAGCTGAAAACTCAGGAGAAGTTTGACTGAGCTGAGCAGGAACAGTAATACAAATTAATAGTCATGCCTTAAGGATCCATGCCTAATGTACTCTGCAAGAACGGATTATCCCATTATCCCACGTGATCACTTTTGCCCATTGATGACATTAAACTGACAATACCTGGAAAGCAAGAAGTTTCTTATGCCTTACATGTCTAGGTAAGTCAAATATGTACTAAAGTGTAGAAAATAATACCAACAAAAATATAAGTTCCTGCAACCTCAATGGACATTCTATGGGACCACTGAGTTGTAGTATATTGCAGTATCTTCTCCAAAGGGCAAAGGGCTCCACCTTGTATCACCTACTTTAAGAAAGTATCACAATGCTTATTGGAACACTTTTTATTTTGATGACAACATACAGCTTTAGGTATTCAATGAGGCAAAAATTAGCTGGGCATGGTGGCACATGCTTGTAATCCCAGTACTTTGGGAGGCGGAGACCGGAGGATCCGGGTTCGCGGCCAGCCTCAGCTCTCTTGCTCTCTCTCTCCCTGTCTCTCTCTCTCTCTCTCTCTCTCTCTCTCTCTCTCTCCTTAGTGAGGCCCTCTGCAACTTCGTGAGACCCGGTTTCAAAATAAAGTATAAAAAATAGGGCTGGGGGTGTAGCGCGGAGGTAGAACGCCCCTGCGTTCAATCCCTGGTACCGCAAAAACAAAAACAAAAACAAAAAAAAACCCAAAAAAACCCAATGAGGCAAAAATGTAACAAATGAATATAAAAGTATACATTTTTCATCAATATTTTGACACGGGATGAAGGCTTTCTTTGTGCGTGGGTTTGCTTAGATTACTGTTTGGCTACACCACTGTTGTATTTTTCCATAATCACATCTGGCTTTGTATAAACTGGGTGAGAGTACAAAGAAATATAAGTCCAGATATCTTTTTAGAATATAGATTTTTCCCACTTTTTAATTATCTTAATTTAATCAATCAAAATTTTACAGTAATTTAATTTTGTTGGGTTTCTCTATATATTCAATTTAGTTTTTATAGACTCAACTCTTTCAAATTCATGTTTTAGCTTACATAATAGCTAACCAACTTATATAATTGCTCTTAGAAGCACAACATACAGAAATGGGTGTTAGAACAAATAAAATGGGAAATTTGGCAAGCATATGATAACCCAACTAGTTGGAGCAGAAGTGTATGGGTGTGTGACAGCATTCGTTAATTCTGAAAATATGGAAGCATTAAGTGGAGAGCAGTCAAGAGGGCTTCTTGTTTATCAAATGTGTGTGTGTGTGTGTGTGTGTGTGTGTGTGTGTGTGTGTGTGTGCATGCTTATCTAACCTATCTGATGATTTGATTGGCTACTTATCTTTAGAGTGACCAAAATAAGGAGAAAGGTGCCATGTAAGCACACTACTTCTTAGCCCTTAAGATCCAGTAGATTCAATGGTGCTCTGTTGTTTATGGAAGACCAGCATCCTGTTTGGACAATAAGCCCCATATTTTAGTGATCTAACCAGCTACCCAGGTTAATTATATTGGATAAATTCTATTGTTCTTTAAAAGATGTTTATTTTGGGCCAAATGAATTTAGTTGAACCACGGTAATTACAAGCAATGAGAAACTGTTACCATATGAGCTGAAGTATTGACCTAAGTTACTACTGAAAATATGATAAAAATATACAGTAGGGGGCAGGGCGACGTGTGGATGAAATTCAACTGATTCCCTGGGGAGCCTCATGATACTAGCAAAGACAAATAGTAGTAGCTAAGGAAAAACTATTGGGGTTTAGATCTTGGGAATGAAAAACTGAATCTACAACTGGATGTAGTAACTGATAAGAACCTGGCTAGAAGAATGCATATGTATATTGTGAATATTGGGAAGCCAAAGGTGTGAACTTTAATGCATATATTTGGCTATCCAACACTCTAATAGCTTTTTGACTTGGAGGATTCCAGATTAGATGGAAAGCAGGGCATTATTTATTCCGTAGAAGCTAAAGAGGAGTATATAGTACTAAACTGGCTCTCTGGTAATTAAAAATAGGCTTCAGATCTAGTTCAGCAATACACATTCTGTAGCATAAGATATTTAACCTTGAAGTTATGAGGTAAAGAAGAGGGTGGTCACTGTCCGTGTTTATTATTGGGGTGATGGCCAAGTACATTAGGGCAGTGGTGAATGTTCAATCATATCAGTGAGCACGGGAGAAGGCAGTGAACACCCCAAAGGGCTCCAGTGGGCTCTTTGACCTCTCTTGGTCTTATTTTCTAAGTTTGCATATCTGCACCAGCTGGTTCAGTGGGCTAGCTACAAGTGCTTTTGTGAATTATTTCTGTATAAGCGGGCCAGTGCTCTATTCTCCTGTTTATCACAAATAACTCTGCTTGGTGTAGAGTATTTTATTTTAATCTTTTAATATTTTAAAAATATTCTTTTATTGGTGTATTGTAATTATACCTCGTAATGAACTTCGGAGTGATAGAAACATATGCACATAGCACTTTGGAGAGTATTTTAAACATATAAAGACATGTTTTGATTGTCACAATAGGCATAGATTTAGTACTTTTATGTGACAGGAATTCTAACATAGCTGAAAATGTTTTAGGAACAATTTATGTAAGCATTAGAATTATAAATTTATTTGAGATTCCTTCCTCCTCTTGTTAAAGATATTCATCCAGCCAGTTCATATGCCTATGGAATTACTTTAAGCCATTTTTGTATATTAATTTTTATTTCTATGGAGGTTTAAAATTAATATTTAGAGTGTAGTTTTCATTTTTCAATATTTCTCTAATATTAAATATATCTTTATACCCTTAAAAATAAAAGTACATCTACCACTGTAAAACAAGCATATGACCTACACTTTATTTGGCTTATTGATTTCAAATAGGCTTGATATTTATTAAGTTAATGCAGAATTCTCTTTGATTTAATTTGCAGTATTTCATTTCCAGTTTGTAAAGTTGAAGGTGAAAAAAATGTTTATTTGCTATTTACATTTCTTCTTTTGTAAATTCTCTTCAGAGTTGTTTATATATTAAAGATGTATATGCAGTACATATTTTCCCAAATTCATTAGCCTCTTAAATTTTTTGTTGACAATTTTTGCCATATTAAAAATTATCTTATCATTTTTCAGTTAGCACAACAATCTTTTTTTTGGTATTTTTCTTTATTTTTGATCCTGGTAATGCTACCACAACCCTTTTCCCCTCAAACACAGGGAGTGAGAATACTTTCTTGCTGTTCCTACATTTCTGGTCACCTTATTGACTTTTCAGCTATTTTATCATTGGAAAAACCAATTCCCATATTAAATTCCCTCTACTTAAAATGCCTATATTTATTTGGTACTTTTAATTCAATAGAAAACCCATGGAATTTGTTTTTCTAAAAAGAATAAAAAATGTTCAACTTTATCATTTTCCAAATGATTTGACCAGTTGTTACAAAAAGAGTTATTTAATCATCCAATCTTATAACAAGAATTAGAAATTCCATTTTTAAAATAATGCCAAATAAATGTTTCTGGATTTTCTGTTTTGTTCCATTAAAGTTTCTTTAAATGTATGCCCTACACAGTTTATTATAAGCTTATATTATCTGAAAATTTATGGTTATAATTATTTTCATGTGGTTTTCAAAAATTATCCTCATTATTTTCTTCTATTTATATTATTTTATCACATTCTTCCATTATGTTATTCTCCCAGAAAAAAATGCTATAATATTTTGTCAAGTTTGATAAAGAATTCTGCCTATTATTTGTAGAAATGGAATCACTGTGGAAAGAACCAACAACTCCATAGTGTCCTGTTTTTTGCAGCTTGAAATATGAAATACTTTTTAAGTTCTGCTTTTGAAATCCAGTAAAATTTAAAATTTTTATTATTTAGGTTTTACACTTATTCCTAGATAATATTTTTTGCTAAAAAAGCATAACCATTTTATTATATTTTACATCTTATTGATATTCTAGAAAATATTTCTTCTAAAATGCATTGTATTTAAAAATAAAATACAAAAATATATTAAAATAGCATGAGGCTATATCATGTTTTCCCTTCCTTTTCTGCTTTGTTTTCAAAATTTCTATCACATAAATATTAAATCTCACCCATCTCTTTTGCCCTACTTTCTATTTTTTACTTGCCATGTTTTCCTCTTTTCTTGACTTTTAATTGTTACACATCTCATTTTTTTAAGTCAGTCATAGAAAGTGAAGGGGCATATGTTTTCTCTAATAAATGCAAGCTAGGGAGTATAGGGATGATACAAGAGGGACTCCAGATAATGGAGGAGAAACTTCAGAGGAGTCAGGGAGGTGGACTAAGGAAGGGGAGGGGGAAGAGTGAGGTTCATTAGTGTAAATTCTACCATCGACTATGTGTACACATGTGAATATACCAATATCAACCTCAGTACTCTGTATTGGGAAGGGGGAGATGGGAAGGCAGGGGAAGGGGCACCAAGTGTTGTGTGCATGTATGTCAATGTCAACATGATTTACATTATGATGTGAGACTATAATGCACCAATAAAAGCACATTAAAATAAATAACTATATACATTAAAAGTTTTTAAAACAAGAAAGACTTTCTAACTCCATTGTTTTATCATTTCCCCAACACTTTATTTATAAAAATCATTTTCCATGTAAATCTTTAGCACTGTCTTTTTGTCATTCATCCTATTCTTTCCTTTTATGTGTTGCAATTTCTGTATGTTTTTATATCCTTAAACATTTATTCCATAAATTTAATCTCTGTATTTTTATATTAAATTTTGAGAAACTATAAAATTCAAATGCTTCTTACCAATGTCTTATGACCAAGAGTAAAATCAGTCTTTGAACAAAACTAACATTGTGGATGGCAATGGAGAGATGAAGAGACAAAGAAAAAAATTAAACCCAAAACCAAAAACACACCCAGGGTAAGCCAATCATAAATTTTCCCTTGCCTCTTGATTTCCATTTACATGAGTCTACAATATATTTTTTCTTTCTTGTTTTTTTTTTTTTTGGTGGTACTGGTGATTGAGCCCAGGGGCATTCTATCTCTGAGCTATACCCCTATTCCTATTATATTTTTAATTTTTAAACAGGGTCTCACTAAGTTTTGGAGGGTCTCACTAAGTTGCTGAGGCTGGCCTTGAACCTGTGTTCCTCCTGTATCAGCCTCCCAAGTATTAGGATTATGGGTGTGTGTCACCGTGCCCGGCTCTACAGTATCTTTACTATTTAAATTTTGGTACTCAAAGAGTAGTTCTTGGACTAACAATATGAATGTTGGCTGAGAGCTTGTTGGAGATGAAGAACCTCAGGCCCCATCTCAGACCAATTAAATCACAATTTGCATTTTATCAGAATCTCCCAATTTATACTAGACATCAAGATTTGAAAACCATTATCCACAGCAGTGACTCTCAAAATGTAGTTCCCACATCTGTGGGGCTTTCTAAGGCCATTCCATGGAATCTGTGAGGCCAAATCTGTTTTCATCATTATAATAAGACATTGCTTGCCCTATCTAGAGCAGCAGGCAACAAAATAGTCTTCATATTCTCAGTAAGAAATAATGCCAAAGGGGGAGCATAGACTAATACTAATTTTGTGGTGTTCTCCCTTCACATTGCACTGTGGTTGACATGCGTGTGTGTGTGTGTGCATGTGTGTGTGTGTGTGTGTGTGTGTGTGTGTGTATCTTTTTCTCTTTCTTCTTATACCAGCGACTTGATAATACTCTTGGTCCATGTGATTTAGGTATGGATGATCTTTTGCTCTTATTACTCTCCCTCCAGGGATGAGATAGAACCTGGCTAATTAACTCACATAATTCTCTCGGCTCCAGTGATTGATTCAGAAATTGATATATGACCCAATTGGCACATTCAGAAGAAATACTGACACTTCTTTTCCCTGAAAATAGTGGAAATGAGAAGCGCTCTTTTCATTAATTTTACTTTTTAAAAAAGGTGGTTTAAACTAGCCACGGGCTGCCTTCATAGATGGTTTCTCTGTTTTAGGTAGGTATAGAATTTAGGACTGAAGTATTTTTTTCCCAGAATCTTGAAGCATACACTATGTTATTGAAGGCTTAATCTACTTTATGAAATACAGGCAAGGTATGACATTAACTGAAACCTTGGATGGGTGTCAGTTCACATTCATTTCCTTCCAGATACTGATACTGATTTTTATTAGTCTTGATAATATGTACAATATTATTTTTCCTTTATTTTCATTAGTATTTGAGTGAACTTTGGGTAGGCATCATGAATATAGATAACCAGATACATTTTTAATGGAAAGTTCTAGTGACCCTTTCTCCTTCATCTTTCAATTCTTAATACCTAGCACATTGTCTGTTTGCTAGTCATTGCTGAACTGAAAAAGAGATTTTGAACATAGGAACTGTAAGTACAAATTTTTCCTTCATACACGGAGCCAATATGTTATTAATCTTATAAGGAATTGAAAATATTTTTTCAAGGTTGACATCATACAATGTTAAAAGGATCCTCAACTATAATTTGGCTTCCAATGCTTCAAAGAATATTATAATAAAAAACCTTATAGGAAGCCAGGCCTGGTGTTGCATACCTGTAATCCCAGTACTTGGGAGACTGAGATAGGAAGATTGCAGCTTTGAGGCCAGTCTCAGCAACCTAGCAAGACCCTCAGCAACTTAGTGAGAGACCCTGTTTCAAAATAAAAAATAAAATAGGACTGAGGGTGTGACTAGGAGGTATAATGCCACTGAGTTCAATCCTTAGTACCACAAACAAGACAAAACCTTATAGGAAACATTTTCCTTTAATTTAATAAATATTTTTTCTGTACCTAATATATGCTGAAACTTAAGGTGGTTGATAAGATAGAACACACAATATATATAGTCAAAGAGAGCCTCATTTAGTAGGTAAGATGAACATAAACATACTTTTAACTCTGTTATAAGAGCAGCAGAGGTAGAGCATAGAGAAAATGATGAGCTCTTCCTTGAATATTAGAGAAATGTAATTGAAGGACATAATAAAGATGGAGGATGCTATTGGCTAAAGAAAGGCATGTTCAAATGCACCAGTTCTTGATGACCAATGTTTTGGAGAACAGTGAACTGCTGAGAGTCGTTTGAAATGGAGATGGTAGGAGATGAGACTGAAGAGATAAGCTGAGGCTAGATTAAGAAGAACCCTGTATGCCATATTAAGGAACTTTGACTTTATTTAGAAGACCAGAGTTAACTGAATTTTAAAGACAGCCCATTCTAAAAGCATAATATTGTCCCTCCTTAAACAATTTGAGATTATGGTAGTTCCTACATTCTTCCTTTTGTGAAAATCATTTACATGGACCAAGGGAGGGGGAGGATTTAAAAATGTACTGCAGAATAGAAGTACTTTGGAAATGATGGGGAGCTGGATTGGATGGTAGGCATGAAAGGTAGACTTAAGACAGCAGCTGTGTGAATGAGGAGGTCAACAAATTTGAGAAAGTTGAGGTTTTATAGGAACCATCAGACTTCTAATATGAATTGGGGCTTTGATCTAACTTATTTCCTTATATTTGGGTGAGAAGAAAGCTTTGAAAATATTCCTTCTTGAGGGTTCCATGGAGACATCAGTGGGATTCCAATTTGGTAATATATGATATTTGACCTTACAAATAAAAAGGCTATGTTTAGTCCCTGTAGATAACTATATTTATAAGTACATTATACAAATGAAAAGGGGATTCTGCCTCATAAACTCAGATAATGAATTTATAGCTTTCTTTTAGACTTCTGATGAAAGATGGCTCTTACTTTAGCATCCATATCATGTTAATGTATAGTTTTCTACTCCCTGAAATAGGCTAAGGTCTATTGGTTCCAATTTTATACAGATAAAAAACGTTTTTAAGAAATTAACCTTACCCTTTTCTTAATTTACTAATTTCTTTACCTACATTGTAACATTTGCATGTTTGATCTTGTAACTTTGTTAGTAGAGCACTGATCCCCAATTTCTTTTATATCCTGGAATATCAAGAGAGTGATACACACGTATAGGGCATGAAAGGCAGTAGGTAAAGCTGTCTGCCTTTGGAGACCATAAGCCAGGTACTCTAGCTCCCCAGCTTTGCCACATCACCCTGGAGCGGGAGGGCATTGCTCTCTCCTCTCACTCACACTTGCAACCCATTTGCACTGGCTGAAATGCTCCGGATTATGGGATGGAACTTAAAGAGGCCATGATTATGGGATGAGAACCTATATTGTTCAATGAGTATCGTGATGGTGGTTGACATACCATACAGAAAAAAGTGACAAATGGTTCAGAAACAGTTGCACGTGACCACATAGAGATGTTACAACATAGTATGAATAATGACAACCAACAATAATTTCTGAGAACATTACTGAATGGACATTTTTGTTTGTTTGTTTGTTTGTTTGATTTTGTTTTTGTTTTTGTTTTGGGTACTGGGGATTGAACCTGGGGCATTCTACCTCTGAGCTATACTCCCAGCCCTATTTTTTTTATTCTTTATTTTGAAACAGGGTCTCACTAAGTTGCAGAGGACCTCACTAAGTAGCAGAGGCTGGACATGTTTTTATTGATGAAGACTTAGTCTTAGAATATTAGAAATACCCTAGTGCAATTTTTTTTAATATTAGGGATGACAACACTTGATACAAAATAAACCATATGTCTTGACTGCAAGGTAAATGACATGAATAGAGGTTGAATGACTGGAATGTGGTTTTTGTAAAATCAGAAATAATTATCTGTTTTGTTAACTACTACATCACATTGCCTGGTAGAGTGCATAGCATGAGGCAGAAGTTTCCTCAGAATTTGTCAAGAAAGGAAGGAAGGAAAGAAGGAAAGAAGGAAGGAAGGAAGGAAGGAAGGAAAGAAGGAAGGAAGGAAGGATGGACGGACTGGCCAGGGTCATGTATTTAGTGGCAGAGCCAAAATGAGAATTACAGTCTTCTGTTTTCCAGTTCAATGCATTGATCTATCGTGTATGTGGCTCTATGTCACATGGTTATCAGTGTCTATGAATAATTCATTATGCAGCACAAGGCACAAAAGGTCATAGATGCATTTTAGAATTGAATATTTTAAGGTTTACTCTTTTCTATTTTATATTTCCTATCTATCATATTCATAAATAGAAAATAGAATGTTTCAGTTGTCATAAAGCTTATATTTATCTTAAAATATTTCTGTAAATATAGATAGAACTTTTTAAAGTCACAAAATTTGGTTCTTAAATGAGATTTTAAAAACATTTTTGATGATTATAATATCTTATAATTTTATTCAGTAATTTAATACATTCAGGCTTGACTTTATTTTTCATTAATTAAATGAAGAAAGACAAAACTTTAAATAAGTAATTACCAATGTGACCCATACAAGGCATCAAAATCAGGAGAGTTGCCATCACTGAAAGCCTGTGCCACTCAAGAACCCATGAAATATTCATGAGATTCACCTCAGGTAGAGGTGGCCTTGTTTACATATTTTCAAATTTTCATACCCATGCCCTGAGCAAGATTTCAAAAATGTTAATGATCCTATGACCACCTTAATTATGAAGCCCTAAATAGATACTTATGAAATCCTTACCTCATGCGGTACTATTAGACCATGACTGCTTATCTTTCATGATAATTTACAGTGATCAAATGTTTGAGGGAGGAAGGCTGAATTGAATTATTGATTGTAACAAAATTCAGTATAGAAGTTTCCATAAACTGTGGCTCAAGAACTACTAGCAACATGATGGATTGATGTGAAGAATTTGATGTTTTTTAAAGGCTTTGTTCTGAAAACTGTGGGTCAGTTAGTTGGTCTGTGGTCAACAACCAGCAAAGGTTCTGGATTGCATTCTAAAAGGGAAATTTTGTTCACATATGGAAAGGGGATCATTGATTACTATGAATTAGCATCTAGTGATTTAGAAGAAGCTTTATCAAAACAACAATTTCAGCATTTGACAAGGTTTGGCTTGTACAGCTGAGACAGTGTATCATGTTTAGCTAATCACTTACTCTTTTAGGATATACTTGAAGACAAAATAGTGATATGCAGACAAGATGGTTCCAAAGACCTGTACATTTTTAGCTTGTTACATAAGTATAGCAAAAATTTCCTACATAGATATTGATCAAATAATTAGCAGTTTTCTATTTGAAATTTTTAATAACTTAAGACACAATAACATACTTATAAAACTGATCAACATTCATCTAGTTGTGCAAAATTAATTGCTAATATAATCTGGAATAGAATCAGAATTCAGGAATAAAAGCTCCAAAGTTGGAAATATTTGGCTGAATTAAATAAGAAAGTATTCATACAAAGTGTCCAGAATAGGCAAATCCATAGAGACAGAAAGTAGATTAGTGGTTGCCAGGGTCTGGGGGAAGTGGGGAATGCAGAATGACTATAAAAGAATGTTTATTTTTAGATTAATTAACTGATTTTGAATTAGATAGCAGTTAGGGTTTCATTACCTTATGAATATATTAAAACCTATCAAATTCTTTTACACTCTAAAAGGAAGAATTTTATGATACGTGAATTACATCTCAAAAAATTAAAAAGCATTTATGGTCAATAGCTAGGAATAGAAGAAAGACTTAGGAAGAACAGAAGGAAACTGAAAACAGTAAATAATTTTTATCTTGTACATGTAGTCAGGTGAAACTCTGCTTGTAATCTCATTAACTCATCCATTAGAAAATAGACAAAGCTGGGTCAGTGGAACATGCCTCTAATCCCAATACTTGGGAGGCTGAAACAGACAGATTGCAGCTTTGAGTTCAGCCTCAGGAATTTAGCAAGACCTTCAGCAACTTAGAGAGACCTTGTTTCAAAATAAAAAAGGCCTTGGGGTGTAGCTCAGAGGTAGAATGCCCCTGAGTTCAATCCCTAGTACCAGATAAATAAAAGAATAAAAGTAGAATAATATTTAGATATTCTAAATAGGATGTATGTTTTAAACATTCTAGCATGACATATGTCTTATTTAAATACTAGGAAAGAGAAGCCAATATTATATTAAGTGCAGATGATTTGATTGTCTATATAGAATACACAGGATTCAAAATGAAACATTCGAAAAAATTCAGTAAGGCTGGATATAAAAGAATTGTTTAAAAAAGCCAACAGCTTGCCTGTGTATTATCATCAAATAAATATAACAGACAATAGAAAAGAGAGCTCATTTACAATAAGAGTCAAAGATATAAAGTACTCAGGAGTTAAATTCATAAGATATATTTGAAGACAAAAATATGGGTCTCAGAGATAGGCAATTGAAGAAAATTGAATGAAAGCAATTTCTAAAGAAAAATGCAAATTAGACAGTAAACATACAAAAATGTTCAAACATACTAGTGATCAAAGAAATTAAAATATAAGAAGTCTGCTATTACCTAGTAATTAAATGAGAGTTGGAAAATGGGCTTTCTATTCATAGATTGATGAATGTGTTCTAAATTTTCACTGTATTTCTGAACGACAATTTGACAATGTTTTTCAAATGCCTTAAACTTTGTGTTAACTTTAGCCCAGTACTCACTGTTCTCAGAAAGTATAACAGGGAAATACTTAAGTGCTCAGAAATGTATATTTGAGATTATTTTTGCAGCACACAGCATTTTTCTTAAAAAATTTGAACAGTACTAAGTAAATTAAATGAGTTATGATTGTTCATGATATTTTCACCAAATTTAGCCATGACAATAGTTCCAGTCTCACATGCTCTTCCTTCAACTTGCCTCTCTCCCATGTAGAGTTTGAGTCTGTTTTCCCTCTCCTTGAACCTAGGCAGATCTTGTAACTCCTTCAATGAATAGAATTTGATGGAAGTAACAGTGGGTAACTATTATGGTTTGTCTACCTCATGTAGACAAGGCAGCCATGTTGGAGGCGGGTCTTGGTTGCTGAGGAGGGTTCCCTGGGGGTGTGGCTTAGGGATTATATATGGTCCCTCCTCCCCTTGTTCACTCTCTGTCTCTTGCTTCCGGCCTCCTTGATATGAGAGCAGAGGACTTGAGCTTTCTCTCTCTCTGCTCCCCATGTCTTGCCCTGAGCTCTGCAGACTTCAGCCAGCCTAACATGGCATGGACCTCTGAAATCTCCAGAACTGCAAGCAAATAAATCTTCCTTCCTGTACATTGAATGGTCAGGTTTTTTTGGGTCACAGCAGTGAGAATGCTGACTGAAACAGGTGACTTTCAAAACTAGGTCATTAAAAACAACATGAGTTTCACCTGGCTTTCCCTTTTTGGTGACTTTTCTCCTTTCAAACCTTGCTGTCATATTGCGTGGAAGCCCAGGCCACGTGGTAAGGTCCCGTGTAAGTGTTCTAGCAGAAAGCCCCAGCTAATGTCCTTGCCAACAGCCAGCACCTACTAGTCATGTGGGTGCGTGAGGTTTCGGATGATTGATTCCAGCCTCCAGCCTGTGAGCCATTGCTGCTGAGTCTAAGTAGAGCAGAAGCAAGTTGCTGAGCTCTGCCAAATTGCAGATTGGTGAGCAAAATAAATGTTGTCATTAAGTCACTACATTTTGAAGTGGTTATCTGTAATAAGTGGGACAATGGCACATCTAAAAATGGAATAGTTCAAAACCATTTCAGATAAAATATAAATACATGTCTTATAATATTTAAAGACACTTGCCAAGGACAACCCAGCAAAAGGGTAGACATACAAGTATATATAATTGCATTTTGTGTGTGTGTGTGGACAAAAAAGTACTCAATAGCCAGGAAATGTATGCATAGAAAAAAAAGATTGATAAAGTTTTTTCAAAAGGTAAAATGTGTCTATTTTCAAATGCTTAGAATAAAGGAATGATTTGTGCTTAATTTTTATCCTCAGTCATCTTTTTTATCTTGAGGTATTTTCTAATTTTTCTACAAGTGGACATTAGTTCAATAAGGATGAAACAATCTTAGGCTTTAATTAAAAACCAACAAATGAATGACACAATATAGAGGAACTCAGCTCAATAGATGTTCATAAGAAAAAAAATGGTTGTTTTAATTGATTACAAGTTCAAAACCAGACAATAGCATCTGTAACTGCAAACATGTTAATGTAAACTTACATAGAAATTATAAAATTACAAAATTTTAATAAAATTTTATTATTGATGCCACACTGGATTCTAAAACTATTGAACATAATGAATAGATAACATTTTGATGCACAAAGCTAAAGAAAGACAGCAATGGGTTTCTCCCAGGAGACTAACTGGGGTATAGTAGGATTAGTCATTAGATTTATTAAGGGACAGTAGAAACCAGGGAATCTTGTTGTTGGAAAATAAAAAAATTAACAGATAGAAATAAGGGCAAGTGGATAATTTTACATCTGGATAATTTTAGAACGCAAGAGCTACACAGTAAGTGAAAACCTCAGAGAGACAGATTTGGCTCAACCTTAAAACAACACTTGCAATTAAATTGAG
Source organism: Glis glis (assembly GCA_004027185.1). Taxonomy (NCBI): domain Eukaryota; kingdom Metazoa; phylum Chordata; class Mammalia; order Rodentia; family Gliridae; genus Glis; species Glis glis. The sequence goes on from PVJS01003212.1 coordinate 37,141, forward strand.
CTATCAAGAATTGGTAGGACAACTGTAGAACATACTATGTTCTCTTGTTTCTGGTGTTCTTGAGGCTCCCAAGTGTCAGGATGTTTAGAGAAGAACTTTGCACTTCATTGAAAATCTAGCCAGGTATCATTTAAAGTCCCCTTTCCTGCCAAAATCTCTCTCCTACGATCAAAGTCCCACCAATACATTATCTAGGCAGGTACTCTTGTAAAATCACTCTTTAACATCTTTTTTTTTAACAGCCTGCCTTTCTGAATTCCCAGTCTTTGCTAATTAGCACAGCTGAGCTAAGTTTGGCAATGATTTTCTAGGAATTAAGGACTCATATTTCTGAAAAAGATGTGTGCCTTAATTAAGTCTCCTCATTAAACCTGCCTAGTTTTGATCATCAGTGTCTGTCTCTACACAACACATAGCAGGCATCTCGCCATTTCTTGTATAATTTGATTAATGTAAACAGCTCATCTCAGTCATTTCAGCCCCAGAAAGTGATTCTTTTAGGGCCTTTTGTCCAGATAGACTGAGTGTACATCTTTTTCTTATAAACTTCTTGTAAGTGGGGCTCCTGGCTCATCTGAAACTCTGGTTCCATGTAAATAAAGGATTTTATGAACTTGATTTGTACAGAGCACTTGAAAGAAAAATAATGTCCTCTATGAGTTTTGTTGAAACCCGTGTAATTTTTCTATCATGGGAATCTTCAGCTCTGGCCCTACCTGTGCCCTCTCAGATCTAGAGAGCACTGATATATTTCAGCCATGGTCTGTATTTGTGATGAAACATCACCCTGCTTTACTTTGCTAAAACATAGGCATAGCTTTCTAAACTAATGATAGCTGGTTGAAATGGCCCTGCACCTCCCTTGCCACCTCCTCTTTGGTGAGTAGGATGAGTTTAGAAGTATTATAAAGTTAAAACCACAATACCAGAAAAAAATATACTCCTATTCCTTTGACTTTCATTTAAACACGTTCAATAATCCATACCAGACCTAGTATGTAGCCCTATATCAAAAGAAAATGTTATGCTATCTACAAAACTATTAAACTTGTTCGACTTTACCTAGGATGAATTGAGAAGTTCTTAATAACATAACTGACCCAAAATCTCTTACATAATATTGGCAAAGAAGCTCTGTATATGATATTCAGGAGAAAATGAAAATACAGAATAGATATTTAAATATTCTACTTTAGCTGGGCGTGGTGGCGCACACTTGTAATCCCAGTACTTGGGAGGCTGAGACCGGAGGATTCCGGTTCTCAGCCAGCCTCAGCTACTTAGTGAGGCCCTCTGCAACTTAGTGAGACTCTGTTTAAAAATAAAGAATAAAAAATAGGGCTGGGGGTGTAGCTCGGAGGTAGAATGCCCCTGGGTTCAATCCCCAGTACTGAAAAAAAAATTCTACTTCATGAAATTAATGTCCCTTTGGAATGTACCTAACAAAACAAAGCATTTGCTGTAGAAATTTTTAAAAATCCCATTTAAGAAACAGATGAGAACAAAAGCAAAATAAAAAGAAGTATTAATATATTATACATACATACATACATACATACATATGTATATGTACACTAATCATTTTGGATGCCTTTTTAGCAAAAATTCACAGTGCAAAGTATGCTCAAATCATCTATACTGTTCACTAGCAGTTGAAACATAAATTATTTAAAAATTATTTCTAATTAGTCATAATGCATGCATGGCTAACTTTGGCTATAATAGTTGCAAAAACCTGAATAACTTGGTAAATTAGTGAAATCTCCTTTTCTTTGTAGAAAATCTTTTTTTTTTTTTTTGCGGTACCGGGGATTGAACGCAGGGGCGGTCTACCTCCGCGCTACGCCCCCAGTCCTATTTTTTTATACTTTATTTTGAAACCGGGTCTCACAAAGTTGCGGAGAGCCTCACTAAGGAGAGAGAGAGAGACAGGGAGAGAGAGAGCAAGAGAGCTGAGGCTGGCCACGAACCCGTATCCTCCGGTCTCCGCCTCCCAAAGTACTGGGATTACAAGCGTGCACCACCACGCCCGGCTTAGAAAATCTTATATAATGCTATGTGAGAAAGAAGTACTTGTGTTGATTTCTCATTGTCCTTTGAATGGGGCCCAGTTGTGACTTCTAGTCACTTGATTGGCAACCTCTAACTCATTTTACTTTTTGTTAATTAAACACAAAAGAAGTTTTCATCTCATTGAAAGGTCTGAGTAGTATATAGAAACAAACTAAACATATCTCTCCTTAAAAAAGGAAAAGAAAATGCACACTTTAATACTACTTTCTAAATATAAGGGTGTAGAAGATGAACATAGTTATAGAACATGCTATTCCCTTTACTTTTCCATGGGGGTATATAAGGATGTAACATGTATAAATATTTAAATAGTCTATATTTACCTGTATTATGGATTGATTATTGGCTTTGGGAGATCCTAAGTGTAAAGGACATATATGTGGTTATTACTAAGTGTATGTTGAGAATCCATGACTGTGTTTTTAGATCTTGTTACCTTCTCTGACTTGGCTCCACCCTTAATTATTCTATGATAGGCTGTTGTAATAGTTGACTGCATGGGCTTTGTGACATGAGAACCTGGACCTAATACCATTTGTATCATTTACCCAGTATATGACTAGAAAGTTATTTCACATTCTTACTTTCTGAATTCTTCATCCTTAAAATGAGGTTAATACCACCAACCTGATTTTGTGAGGAAAGAACAGACTAATGAAAGTAAAGTGCTTTAGTCAAAGTCCTGACACATAATGAAGGACTCAATAATCATAGTCATTATTTCTAATATGAAGTTATCTGTGTTTGGTGTACACAAAGGAAAGAATAAACAATAGCAAAGCTCACTTTTTCACAGAATCTCCTGTCAATTAGTTCATATGTGATTGAGCAGGAATTTCCTGTGTTCAGTGGTGGCTATTGTTCATTTTTATTCATTTTAGCCTTCTTTTCAGGAGAATAATGTAGGGATCTTAAAGATTTACTACATAAAAGTAGCATCAGCCAGCAAAATCCCTAGGAAACCATCTTAATTTATAGGAAGCAGGTGCCTGAAATTTGAGAAGTATACTACTACAAGAAAGATTTCTTTATTTAGTCATGCAAAATTTTCTTTTTCTAGTAAAAGTATTTCAGAGAAATAAAGGGAATAATTAATTTCATTTTGAAAATAACTTTCACATTATATTTCCTTTAGTTTCAAAAACATTCAAATATCATTTGAAGCAAGATTAAGTGAAAAATTTTTGATATCAGTGGCTCCCAAACCTGGTAGCTCAACACAATATTCTGGAAAACATTTGAAAGTAAAAAGTCCTATTAAAACTTGGTACATGGGAAAGTTATAAGGTGTAAGAGGAGACAGGGGTCTGGTTACAGAGTGACCTAGGCAGGAGAGGGTGGGAATACCAGAGGAGGACTAAAGCTAAATAAATATAAATCATGGAACCCCTGCGGTGGGCATCCTTCTTATTTAAGTGATGCTCTGAGTATCAGCCTGACTCCTTTGACAGGAGTCCTGTTCCTTTGACAGAAAATTTAGCAAATCTCCAGGTAGTTGACTAATAGTCCTATTGTGGTCAATCGTTTTGCAATAGGCAGCAACACATCCTCCAAGGGTCAGAATCTTTGTGTTGGGAGAGTATTTTACCCCAGAAGTATCATGAGAAACAGGGAGTATAGGGCTGGGGATGGGCAGATACCTTCTGTTTGACCAATATATTCAGAGGATAGACTTGATTAAGCACGTGGCTGTAAAGTTGCTTGGTTAATTCTGGGAATATGGATGGCTTAGGGAGGATTTAAAGGGATGTTCTAGCACAACGGTCCATCTTGCACAACCTCCCAGATTGCCAATTCTCTTTATTATTTTGAGGTCCTGGTCTGGTTTCCCAATACACATTTTTATAATTCTAAGACCTATCTTTGAAATCAAAGGTCAGTAACATAGATTTTTTTTTATGGTACCTGGAAAGAAAGTGCATGTACTTTCTTTAACTTTATCCATTTTAGTAAACGCATGGGGATCATATATTCCAGCATGCTGGTATTATAGATTACAAAGATGGCTATGATACTTTGTAGTAACTCTCACCAAATGGTGGAGTCTGGTTATTCATCCTTTAACCATGAAGCTGGCCTTGGACCTTTGATACATGAGATGCGGCAGAAATGATGAACTACTATTTGGATGAGTTATTGACCTATCTCTCCTGAGGCCTTGTACCTTTGATTTTTGTTCTCAGAGATCCCTGTGGCTACTATGTGGAGGAGACAGCCTGATGCATACTGGTTTATATAGTCAACCTAAGTAAATACTATCACCATCTGCTCATTTGCTGAGCAAATTTTACACTTAAAAACTTAAATTAGGGGCTGGGCATGGTGGTGCATGCTTGTAATCCCAGTACTTGGGAGGCTGACACAGGAGGATGGCAAGTTCACAGCCAGCCTCAGCTACTTAGTGAAGCCCTCCACAACTTAGTGAGACCCTGTTTCAAAAATAAAGAATAAAAAATAGGGCTGGGGGGTGTAGCTTGGAGGTAGAATGCCCCTGGGTTCAATCCCTAGTACTGCAAAAAAAAAGTTAAATAGTTGCAGCAAGGTGTTATGGCACATGCCTGTAATCCCAGTACTTTGGAGGCTGAGACAAGAGAATTGCAGATTTGAGGCCAGCTTTAGCAACTTAGCAAGACCCTCAGTAACTGATGAATGTAAGAGTGCAAGGTTGATCTCAGTGTCTGATTAAATATCAGTTATTGATAGCCTTGATCTCCAAATGATGTACTTTTTTGTATTAAATATATATTTATATAAGATGTGCTTATAGAAATTGAGTGCTTTCCTTACATTTCAAGGTCACTGCCTGCCTCTACCCTCTCAAAAGTGAAGAAAACACTGCTAACCCCATCCCAATCCATCCTGTGTCCTGTGAATTTTTTTGGGGGGGGAGTAAATCTGATTGAGCAAAAGAAAATAACAGCAGTGGCTTATCCTACTACATGTCTTGTCTTCTGTCATTTATTTCTTGTATTTCAGACTCCAGATTGTTTTAAAAACTCATTTTGAAACAGACAAATAGAGTAATTCTCTTTATAGGTGGTTTTCCTGACAAAGGAAACAATATCTTGCAACGATATCTCATCATACCACCTCAGTGTAGCTTTGAAGATGATGAGATTTTCTCCTGATTTGAGGTCGAATGATAACATGACTTGAATTATGGGGATCAAAAAGTCAGCGCTCTCCTCAAGGAAGTATATCGAGTATCAGTACTTGTAGATAAAGCACAATGTAAGTATTCTGTTGATAAAATGACCAACATATAATCACATACTATTACAGAAAGAGTCCATTTCATAATTGTCTTCTAAAATGAATTAATATATCAAACCATCCAAATGAAAAGAAATGAACTGGCTGGGTGTGGTGGCACATGCTTGTAATCCGAGTACTTGGGAAGCGGAGACCTGAGGATCCAGGTTCGTGGCCAGCCTCAGCTACTTAGTGAGGCCCTCCGCAACTTAGTGAGACCTGGTTTCAAAATAAAGAATAAAAAATAGGGCTGGGGGTGTAGCCTGGAGGTTGAATGCCCCTGGGTCCAATCACTTGCCAAGTAGCACATAAGTAACACACATTTAGGGTAGCAAGTATTTGCACTTGCTCTCTCTCTCTCTCTCTCTCTCTCTCTCAACTGATTGTGCAACATATGTGCATAGTAAACCTTTCATATGGTACAAAGATGTTTAACAGAAGTCTCCCTCTCACGGAACTTCGCTAGGTCTGTTCCATGCATTGCAAACATATTTTAGATCCATACAGATGGTATTTGTCTTAAGCACTAAGAAGAGTCTCTTCTGTCCCACATGAATTCTCTACTGTGAACAACTTTCTGAACCTCTGCTTGTTTCAGATTCCTCATCTATAAAATTCATCAACATAACAAGGTTAATTTGGGGTTAATAGATTATTATGCACAAAGCTTCAGGAAAAGTGTCTCACACAAAGAAGACATGATGTTAGCCATATTGCTATCCACATTTCTGCCCAAGATATTATATCACTATGGACATAATTATGCCCTGTTAATTATTGACAGATTTTTCTTCATGAAAACTGTACCAACATGTATTGTAATCAGCATTGTATAAGAAAATCTGTTTCCCTGTGGGTCCAGTAATAGACTATTTCTTTAAACTTTTCAATTTTTGCCAATTTGATTACATAAACCTCAAAGTAGGTTTAATTCTTTTTTATTATAAGTGAGTTTTAGCATCTAGTTGTATGTTTTAAAGCTTGTTACATTTCCTTTTTTCAATAATCTTTGTCCATTATTCATTTTTTCCTATTTATTTTTGTCAACTTACATATTTTTGTGAGAAGAGGAATTTTTGATAGGATTACAAATATGTTTATGTGGTTATTTGAGTTCATTTGTAGCATTTCATCATGTGCAGAAACTGATTTTTTTTTTTTTTGCGGTACCAGGGATTGAACCCAGGGGCACTCTACCTCCGAGCTACACCCGTGGCCCTATTTTTTATACTTTATTTTGAAACCGGGTCTCACAAAGTTGCTGAGGGCCTCATTAAGTAGCTGAGGCTGGCCGCGAACCTGGATCCTCAGGTCTCCGCCTCCCAAGTACTGGGATTACAAGCATGTGCCACCACGCCTGGCTCAGAAACTGATTATTTTAATGTGATTAAAATTCATCTTTTCCATTAGGATTTTGGTTCTGAGTCATGATTAGCACATCCTTTCCCACTCTTCAGTTTGTATATAAATTGTCCATAATTTCCTCCTGTACTTCTACAGTTTCTTTTTACAATTAAGTCTTTGCTTATAATTATTACTTGTGAAGTGCCCCAGAAAAGAATCCGGCTCTAATTTTATTCCAAATTGTAGGGGGGTCACAGATTGGAGTTCAAGACCTACGAGGGAGGATGAGATCTGGTGTAGACCTATGGATCCTAGGAGGGGTTCTGGAGGGCTGCAACCTGAGTAAAGATGAACTAGACATAGCAAGGCCCTCACTGAGACTGAAGTCAGCCTTAGAATCAGTTTCTGAGAATAAATAAAAGTGACCTGTGTTTTCAGAGCCTTGGCAGAAGCAAAAGATAAATTACCTCTGGAGGAAGCTGACATTGTCTTAAGCCCCAAGTAAAATTATTTAGACAAACAATTGTACAAATATAATATCTGAAATGTAATAAAAATATATAAGATATCCTGGCACACAAAAAGAAAAGAGTAATTGAACAAAATCCAGCTAGACCAAGTAACAGAAGAGACTCATGGGGTTCCAAATGCTGAAGCTGTCCGAGACCCTGAAACAACTTTACTGTGTTAACGGAGACAAGATATAAACCTGGAAACCTGGCAGATAACTGGATGCTATGAAAATGTGAAATCTGCTGGGTGCAGTGTACACTGTAATTCCAGGACTTGGGAGGCTGAGACAGGAGAATCACAAATTTGGGGCTGGCCTCAGCAATTGAGACCCTCAGCAACTTATCAAGATGCTGTTTTAAAATAAAAAATAAAATGGTCTGGGGGTGCAGGTTGCAGATGGAATGCCCCTTGGGTTCAATCCCCAGTACCAAAAAAAGTTAAAATTTAGGACTAATGTAATAATCAAATTTAGAAATAAGTAGTAAAGATTTAGCAGTGTATGAACTTATATGCTAATCTAAGGACTAATGTAAGTTTAGAAGAAAATATCCAGAATGAGCAGGAAGAGAATGTTAGATCTGTAGGTGAGGCAGTCTGATGTAAGTGTAATTATTGAAAGAAAGAAAAGAGGAATATAATGTTAAGAAAAATGTAAGAAAATGTGAAGAGCACCTGAAGAAACAAAACCCAGATGAACTTGAAAGCTGTAATGATCACGGGCCAGATGACTTCGCTATGAAAACAAAATCTTAAATATAATGGAACAGTAACATAACAATGCCAATCAACAATCCTTTATTGAGTGAGAAATTTCATTGAGAATGAAAGTTAAGTAAATAAATCTTTGCATGAACTGTAACTGTGTTCATTTGTCATCAACCACATGGCACTAAGGAAACTCTAAAGGATTTTATTCAAGCAAAATGGAAACTTTTTTACATGGAAACTCACAGATGCAGGAAGAGTTAAGAAACAACGGAAATAGAAATTATGTGGTTCAAACCACTTTTATTCTTCATTTGTATTCTAATCTAAATTCTCTAATTAGCTGATTTCAGTTTCACCAGCATCTTATTTTCATGGTTTTTCCAACAATTCCCTAAGTAGATCCTCAAGAAAGTTTATGGGGACAATATGTCTAGGATTGTTATGTGTTACCCCTGTAGCGCAGATTGTCTGGATAATAAACATATGCTTATACTTTCTTTCTTCGTTTTCTTCATCTTCTTGCCATTGCTTGGCTTTTTTCTGGTACTATCATCTGTCATCATCTCTCAAGAAATTTGAAGTCTGCCTTCTTTTTTTTTTGTGGTACTGGGGATGAAACCCAGGGACATTTATCTCCAAGCTAAACCCCCAGCCCTATTTTTTATTTTTATTTGAAACAGGATCTCACTAGGTTGATATGAGTCTCACTACTTGCTGAGGCTGTCCTCAAACCTGTGATCCTCCTGTCTCAGCCTCCTTTCCCTATTCACTTATGTATTATTAACTTTTTTTGGTGGTGGCATTGGGGTTTGAACTCAGGGGCTTCTACTCTGAGCTACACCCCCAGCCCTATTTAAGTTTCATTTTGAAACCAGGTCTCACTAAGTTGCTAAGTGCCTCACTAAGTTGCTGAGGCAGGCAGAGAACCTGCGATCCTCCTGTCTCAGCCTCTCAAATACTGGGATTACAGGTGTGTGCCACCACATCTGGCTTGTGTTATTAAACTTTAAGGAGTTGATCAGGATTTAGCTTAATGTTGACTATTCTGGATCACTTTTCTTTAACTTATGGTGTGTTCTTCAAATATGGTGAGCTCAGTGAATTTTTTTTCTGGAATTGTATATTTAAATAGTATAGGTTTTTGTTTTATTTTTCATATTTTCCTTTGGAAATTCCAATTATGAACTAATTGGCATGTTTTGCCTCTCTTCTATACTTTTTACAGTCCCTCTAATTCTTGCAAACTGTCTCTCTAACTCCATTTCTTTATATTTGATGTTTACATTTTTATTCACTTTTAATCTCTCTGCCCCTTGTGGTATTTTAGAAGTTTCTCTCTATTGTTCTTCAAATTTAGTCTTCATTTTGGCAATTGTTTTTTTTCCTTCCACTTCTTTTCCGATTTCTAACAGCTTACAATTTCCTCCGTTGTCTTCCCATCTTAGCGTTACTGCTTGTATTTCTATTTTGTGACTTCCTTCACAAAATAGATGACTTCATTAAGTAATTTAAAAATTCATGACATAATAACTGGTACAATTTTCATCTTGCTCATGGGTTTATGTTTTGGTAAATGTTGTTTGTCTACTGGAAAGATTTGCTGCTATTTCCCACATTTTTATAGTATTCTCTAAATGTTTGGTTTACATATACTGTTTCTTCCTGATTTCTGGTTCTTTTCTGGGTTTATTCTTATGAATGCTGTCCAAATTTAATATTTTCCCAAGTCACAACTTCACTATGTGATTGTTTTGGTGTGTATGTGTGTATGCTCTGAGTTAATCTATCATTGCCTGCCATGTAATTATGGAGTTCTCACTGTAAATCAGGTCTTTTACTAAGCCCCAGGGATATAACAATTAATAAAGCCAGATCTTCTACTTTCATAGACTTTATGTGTAGAGGAGAAAATCAAGTAAATGGATTCAATACAGTGCATGCTGAGTACTAGGAGAGGAGAAATATAGGGTACTGAGGAAGCACATATTAAAAACATTAAACATTTAGATTCTTTAATGTGGCTTGAATAAATCCTACATTTTGGGTAGAGTTCTCTCATAAGTTTCTAGTGTTTGCAGGAGGAGGAGAAGAAGAAGAATAAGAAGAAGAGGAGGAGGAGGAGGAGGAGGAGGAGGAAGAGGAGGAGGAGGAGGAGGAAGAGGAGGAGGAGGAGAAGGAGAAGGTGAGAACACATGCTAGGTATTGGCAGATGAATGAGTTTCATTGCTCTGTTTTCATTTTATGAATTCATAAATAGAACAAATCTATGAATACATAATAATTTGGCTGTTGCTTTCACTAAGAGCTGGTCAAATTCTTTCTTTAAAAAATCCTTGTTGAGCCGGGCGTGGTGGCGCACGCTTGTAATCCCAGTACTTTGGGAGGCAGAGACCGGAGGATCCGGGTTCGCAGCCAGCCTCAGCTCTCTCGCTCTCTCTCCCCCTGTCTCTTTCTCTCTCTCTCTCCTTAGTGAGGTCCTCCGCAACTTCGTGAGACCCGGTTTCAAAATAAAGTATAAAAAAATAGGGCCGGGGGCGTAGCGCGGAGGTAGAACGCCCCTGCGCTCAATCCCCGGTACCGCAAAAAAAAAAAAAAGAATCCTTGGTGGCTAATGTCTTTGCTCTTATTCTTAGTAATTGTTCCATTGTACATAATTCCCCAAAAGGAATTTTCTTTTTTATACTTTTATTGGTACATTATAGTCTCACATCATAATGTAGTTCATAGGGATAGTGACATACATGCACACAGCACTTGGTGGGCTTTCCCCCAGCTCCCTCCCCACTCCCCTTTTCCCACACAGGATATTGAAATTGACATTGATATTCTCACATGGGTACAGAATGTCAATGGAAGCGATTCCTTCATTGTTTCTCCCTCTCCCTCCCCCCTTCCCCTAGACCACCTCCCTGGGTCCACTGGAGTTTCTCCTCCCTTAACTGAAGTCTCTCTGGTATCCCAATTACTCTCTAACTTCTGCATATAAGAGAAAACATGTGACCCTTCACTTTCTGTGACTGGCTAATCTCACTTAACATATTTCTCCAGGTCCATCCATTTTCCTACAAATGACATAATTTTGCTCTTTTTTATTGCTCAAAATATCAATATCATTCTTCACAGACCTAGAAAAATCAGTCCTAAATTTCATATGAAGAAACAAAAGACCCAGAATAGCCAAAGCAGTTCTTAGCAATAAGAACCATGCAGAAGGCATCATAATTTCTGACTTCAAATTACACTACAGAGCTATAGTGATAAAAAAAACATGGTGTTGATACAAAAATAGGCACATAGACCAATGGAACAGAATAGAAGATACACAAACAAATCTACTCAATTATAGCCAATTGATTTTTGACAAAGGTGCCAAGCACATATGTTGGAGAAAAGATAGCTTTTTCAACAAATGGTGTTGGGAAAACTGGTTATCCATTTGTAGAAAAATGAAATTAAATCCCTACCTCTCACCCTGCATAAGAGACAACTTGAGATGGATCAAAGACCTGGAAATTATGTCAGAAACTTTGAAATTAGTAGAAGAGGGCATAGGTCCAACACTCCAACATAGAGGCACAAGTAGAAACTTCCTCAATAAGACCCCCAAAAGGAATTTTCAAGTCTTTGCCTAGTACCTGCCCCAGCCAAACTTTGAAACTTAAGTATCTGTAGACTGGAGTGAAGGCAGCTCTGTGGGTCCTCAGTATTATACATTTGGAAGCAAAATTGTGAGTCCTTGTTTGTGGGTTCTTGTAGTAAATTGTACATTTAATAATATAGGCTGCCATTAATCTTTTTTTTCTTTAGTCATTATCACTTTTGTAAGACAACATTAATTTTCCCAGTACTTCTCCTCTGCACTTCAAAAGTCTACAAGGAATGACAGCATTTTTGCCAGATGGGCCCAGGTGCTGCCAGCCAAATATGACTTTATAGAATCCATATGACATATTTCCAGCTTATCAACTGCTGGACAGTATTTATGCTGGCTTGCTATATCCTTTGGTTTGTTTCTATGTTTAGAGAAGGTACACAAACATTAATTAACCTATCATATTCATGCCATAAATGTCAAATTCTTATTCTAATTAAATCCTTGGAGCATTTCCTTTTATGTATAAAAAGGAGAACATATTTGGGCAACTGTAAATGCATTTTTTTAAATTTTTAGAACTGAAACTAGAGCTTGTTTACTTAATTGGTTTGGCAAGGGGAAAACTGTTAGAAGGAAAACAGAATAACTAATCTATGGTCCTTTTCACATTTATCCTGTGTTTTCAAATGTGTTTGATCCTTTCTGTATCTGAGGACACATGGCTGCAGAGACTAGAAATTTGCAAATTATAATGAAGTGTAAGTGGTAGTGTGAACCCTTAGAGTGATGTTCATATGTCTTTTGTTAATTGTGTTTTCAAATGTAACATTTTTCTGTTAATTATTTGGTTTTATTTTCTATTAGTTACTAAGGGATTTGTTAAGGGTCTTTGATATGTTTGGAATATGTCTTTCCTTTTAGTTCTGTATGTTTTTGCTTCATCTATTTTGATGTTATGCCCTTAGGCCCATACTCTCTCAGGATTATTATATCTTTAAATTGAATTAACCATTTCATCATCAGAATTTCATGGGTCAAATTGACTGGAGTATGCAATACCCAGCTATTTGGTGACATTGTTATTCTGGGTGTGTGTCTAAGGGTGTTTTTGCATGACAGTGTCATTTGAATCTGTTGTTGATTCAGGCACATTGCCCTCCCTAATGTGATGGTCCTCATCAAATTGGTTGAAGGCCCAAATACGACAAAAAGATGACCTCCTCAAGATGGATCAGTTTTTTTTTTCATACCTTTGGACTCTGTATTAGTCAGCATTCTCTAGAGGAACAGAAACAATAGAATGCATATGCAATGATAAGAGGGGGTTCATTAGATTGGCTTGCACAGAGGCAGGATAGTCCCATAATGGCCATGTGCAGGCTGGAGAGCCAGGGAATCCAGGAGCTGCTCAGTCTAAGAAGCTGGAAGCCTTTGAACAAGAGGAATGGATGATGTGGCTCCAACACAAGGCCACAGGCCTGGAAGCCACATGAAGATGCTTGTAAATCAGTTTCAAAGATGAAGAATCTGAACTCTGATGTCTGTAGACAATGGCCTCCGAAACATACACACTCAAGAAGAATTGATTTTTCATGAGAATGTGAGCTTTTCCCTTCCACTTTTTTGTTCCATTCAGGCCCCCAGCAAGACCCAAAGGCCAGTGTCTCTGGAAACAGCTTCACAGACAGAACCAGAAGTGTTTTATCCATCTTTTAAGGCATCTCTCAGTCCAGTCAAGCTGACAGCCAAGATCAACCATCACAGATTCAAACTAAAACATCAGTTCTTTCTGGATCTCCAGCCTACTAGCTTCAGGCTGGAACCACACCATTGTTACCAGCTTGCTGACATAGATCTTGGGGCTTGTCAGCCTCCATAATCATGTGAACTAATTCCTCATAACTAATATCTTTCTAAATATTTATATACACACACAAACATACACACTATTCCATCAGTTCATTTTTTTCTCCATTCTTGTTTTCTTTTGGGATAAACATAATTTAAAAGTATTCATTTATTCTTTAATTGTCTTTTATATTATACAAATATATGTACTATTATTTAAGTGCTATACCTAGAGGTTTTAACAGTCTATATTTTATTAATATTTTAACCATTTCCTGGACAATACAATGACCTCACACATTATGTGTCTATTTGTCTATGTCCTGGGCTTTGTGCTATTGCTGTACATATTTTAATTCATATATATATATATATATATATATATACACACATATATACACACATATCTATGTTTATATATACACACACATATACACACATATATATACACACATATATACACATATATACACACATATCTATGCTTATATATATATTTAAACAATATATGCACATACATATATATATACACACATACAAATACACATGCTCACATATGCACATACACAAAAAACACTTCAAATTCCACAAGTCATTATATTACTAAGAATTGTCAATATACATTTAGATTTACCCTTATTTCTATACTGTGTATTTATTTATCCTTTTATATTACTATGTTCTTCTGCTTCCTGAAGAACTACTCTAATATTTCTTTTAGTACAGTTGTCCTTGAAATTTTTTTTCGCAGCTGTTTATCAGAAAAATTCTTCATCTCACCATTATTTTAAGGATATTTTCCCTGGGTATAGGAGCTTAGATTGGCATTTATACTTTTCAGTACTTTAAAGCTATCATCTTATTGTCTTCTGACTTACGTCAGCTCAACTGCACTGTCAATCTTAGTCTCTATCACTCCTTTGAGATAATGACTTTTTTTCCTCTTTACCAACTTTTAAGTTTTTCTATGATCCTTTTTCAGTAGATATATAGCCCATGTGCCTAGGTGGATGATTTCATTTCTCCTCCTTGATCTTAGAGCTTTTTGATATCTTTTACATGCTTGATGTTGATGGTTGTTGGATTTATTCATTTTGGAGAATTTCTTGCCCAATATAACTTCAACTATTCTTTCTTTTTGTTCCTTCTTGGATTCCAATTTCATGAATGTTAGATATTTTCAACTATGATTCTCATTTTTTATGTATTTTTAATTTTCTTCCCAACTTTGCACTTCAATCAGTTTATTTTTCTACTGGTTTTGTCTCTTAGTTAACAATCCTCTTTTTTCAGTGTTTAATCATTTGTTAAATATGTCTATTAAATTCTTAACTTAATGTACTGTATTTTTCATTTTCTTGAATCTATTGTTTTCATATTCTAGAATCTATTGTTTTCATAGAGTTTGGTTTTCTGGTAAATTTCTCCAGCTTCTTTTCTATTTTCTCAAATATATTAATAATCATAATTTTAAAGTCCCTGATTACTATAATACATCAGTGGACTACCTGTGGATCTTTTTCTATCACCTGGCTTTTGATCTTGATCTATGGTCTTATGGTGAAAGCAATCACTTTTAGGAAAAGTTATAGAGCCTCTAGATAATGTTTATTTTTTCTTCTAGAGATGATTTAAATTTTTTTCTGGTAGGCAACACAGTCACCTTTATCCATACATGAAGTGAAATAACTTCAGAATTTTTGAGTGCTGTTCTAATTTCCATTTTTTTTTTTACCAGAATCTAACCCTTTGGGGATCTCAACTGAATGCTTTAAATATTTATCATAGACCTCTTTGGAGAACCTTGAATTCCAGTGTCCCAGAATTGGGATACTAAGTCTTTTAACAAAAGTCTTTGTTTACTTATTTTCTTGATTTTTCTCCTCCTGCCTGTTCAGATTAGTTATCAGAGAATCTCATGTAAAAACTTTATGCTGTATATTGCACTTACTTGTTTGAGGTTTCCATTATTTCAGGTCTTGGCTTCTCTAATAATTGGCTGCTTTGGTAGTCTTGTTGCCAGACTTCCATTTGACTGTAAGGTTGAGGAGATTATTATAAATGTTTAATTACAGCAACTTCACAGAATACACTGTAGACTTGTCTCCAGCTAAGCTATGTTTAAGAATTTATTGTTATTTAAAGAAGAAAGACTTTGGTAAATTAATTAGCTATCTGACATTCATGTAAAAAATAAATTAATGTACAAAATTAATGCATAATGTTTTAAAACTGAACTCGGGGTTGTCTTGCACTATCAAAAATAGTATTAACTCCTTTAAAATTAATATCAATTCCTAAGATAGGCTTTCCTAAAATAAAATTAATATTAACTATGAATTATTTAGGCATATGTTTATGCCAACTAGAACCCCTTCTATTATCCCTAGAGTTCAACCACTACCAAAATACCATGTGCAGTGTGTTATTATTTTATAGGGGATGAAAAAATGCTCAAAGAATTTCAGGCATTGCTCAAGGTCACACAGTCAGTGACAGAACTAAGTTTTCATTCTAACCCATCTATTTTCTCCATGTTACTTTAGTGATTAAAGATAACAATTTTTAGTCAATTCTAATTTATTTTATATATATTCCAAGGTAGCCAAGCTTATAATCATAATTGTGTGTTTTTAATTAGAAAACATGCTAACATGAAAAAAAATTTTAAAAGTAGATTTCACATCTAACTTAGGCTATGTGTGCTGTGCAAAGCTCTTAAACTACAGAATGTTACTGAACAATTTGCATGCATATGAAATATTATAGAAAGCTCAATGTAGTAATTAGTTTCTTGGTAGCTAATATCTTTGGTTTTTCCTTACCATAATGATTTTTGTCACTATGTTTTTTTTTTTAATCAAATGACCCATGAGTAAGTGTGGTGGGAGCTGCTAGGGTATGAGCTCAGGTAAGATCAGAGCTTCCCTGTGAGCTACAGTACTATGCTTTTAGTGTAAATCATTATGGAAAGCCTATTCGACTCCCATTTTTGGTTTAATTCCCTGCACAGTTTAGACTGAAACTTTTCCACTCAGGGATGGATATAGTTCAATATGTATATACAGTTTCAGAAGTTTGAGTCATATTATTTACAGACTGATTTAAATTTGTGACCCAAGAAATATTACTGATATGTGAACAGTAGAGAACAAAATGTCTAAAATGTGGTCAATATTAAAAATTTATTACAGAAAGGTTACAAAAATTACTCTTATCTTCTTCTTTAATGTAATGATGAACTTATTAGATAAGGAAATACTGGAGATCAATGCATTAGATTTTATGGATTCAATAGGATGTTTGATGAAATGCCATAGAGCAACAGTACAAAAAAAGCATCAATTTTAAAATACCAGGATTTAAGCGATATTGAAAAGGCAAGTGGAGTCAGAGGAAAGAGAAATCAGATATAAAAGTTCCTCCAAGTTTGTTCAGCAGATATCCTCTGTCTTTCTGTGTTTTCTGGCACATAACACACACTTTTATTGTGACATCAGTAAATGAACTAGATTTATTCGTCATTTTCCTCTCCCACTAGATTGCAAGATCTCTCAGACCAGAGAACCATATTTATTCATCTCTATGTCCTCAATGCCTAATAAAATGCCTGGCATATCTTAGGAATTCCTTTCTTATTGGCTGAAAACAGTCAACTTCATACTTAGCAAAATATATTAATTTTAATTTAAACTGTGTCAAAAGTCCTCAAACTCAAGCTATGTAAGTTCTGACATGTGCAAGATTGAAAAATCTTATTTCTTTGAGAAAAGAACTAAAATGCACAAAAAGGTCTTGTTTCAATTAATGTTTTTCCTTAAATGATGGGAAACCAACAAGATAGAAGTTACAGTGGACAAGAAGCCTGCAACTTCTTCATTTGTAAAATAGATAATTGAACTGAAATCAATGCTTCTAAAGTTTTGTTTTGTCTCAAAAATACTTCTATGAGTTCAACTTTCCCCATTGTAGTATCAGAGGTACAGTGTTTAGGAACAGGAGTGGAGAGATGCAGCCTTGCCATCCAGGTTACCCTGTCAATAAGTGTGTTGAAAATGTTAAGTAAGGTGAGAGCTGACTTAAGAGTTCTGCATTCTCTGAAGAACAAAATTATGTGATCTGCAGGAAAACGGATGGAACTGGAGAGCATCATGCTACGTGAGATCAATCAGACTCACAAAACCAAGGGCTGATATTTTCTTTCAATGTGGAAATTAGAGAGAAAAAAAAGGAACGAAAAGGGACCTCATCAAAATGAGGCGAGAAACTTGAGTAGTAAAAGGGGATCAGAGGAGGAAGGAGAGGAAAGAAAGGGGATGTATGAAGAAGGAAAGAAGACTAAATAATGTTGTCTCTATATAAATGTGTCACTATGACTCTCCCTGTCATGTACAATTATAAAGTACCTATTAAAAATTAAAAAGGGCTAGCTCTCAGATCCAGTTGAGAGAAAGAGAAAGAGACAGAGAGAGAGACAGAGAGAGACAGAGAGAGAGAATGTAAACTCGACCATAGGAAAGTTCTATTACTTGTTTGAAAGAAAAATATAACATAGGTTTGAAACAAAATATTGTTGTCTTCTCCGTGTGGTACTTCCTTAAAATGGAAAATTCTGTTATACAACAATTAATTGATCCAGAAAGAAATACATTTAATAAAACCTGCCAATATAATTTGATATTAACTGCAAAGCACTTTAAATATAATAGCTTCAGGTATATAACTAACTTGTCAGCCAGTTGACAATGGTTTATTACATATTTTAGGAAACCTTAGCATTTCCCTGTGGAGAATATAAATATGCAGAAAGCACAGCAGAAACCATGGGGCGAGGTGAAAAGATAATAAAACCTCATTATGAAAGAATTTTAGAGACTCTTGAAAGGAACTAATATAGAGAATACCTTCATTATTCATCCTGAAAGTACACATTGTGTGCTGAGAAAATTGTTCACACAAAAATAATTGTGGGAGCTTCAGCAGTCCTCATAAACATTAGAAAAATAAATGTAAGCTGTTCTAATATTTTTCTACTTATTAAAACTTATTTACTAAAATTAATTGTTAAACTTCTGCCTATTTTGAGATACTAAAAGTCAGACCAAAAGTCAAAGCGTTGCTTTCTATAAAATTTCCCATAACTGAATCTTCACTACATAGAACTGATCTTCCCTTCTACATTCTTAATATAAAGTCATAAGGTGCATAAAATAGTAGTTAACAGACAGAAAAAGAAAATGTGAATATTTTTGCATACGTGAAGTACTCCAAAACCTAAACAAGCGATCATAACAAGTATTCAAAGTGCACATAAGAAGAAATTC
This sequence comes from Glis glis, assembly GCA_004027185.1. NCBI lineage: Eukaryota > Metazoa > Chordata > Mammalia > Rodentia > Gliridae > Glis > Glis glis. Next base: position 55,798 of record PVJS01003212.1, read on the forward strand.
CTGCAGATACATTTCCAGTATGTCTGAAGGGAGCTACTGGGATTCTTAAATGATTTGCTAAGACAGTGACTAACTCATACCCCAAAATCCCAATTACTTAGGACACTCAAAATGGTAGCTTTTCCAAAAAAAAAAAAAAGTAGCTCTGGGACCAGTAAATTAAAAAAAATTATTGTTCACCTGAACTAATTTTAAACAGACAACAACATTTATCTACAGTTTTGCAAATCACTGACTCAAAGTAGTTGTGTTAGGTGTGAAGAAAGGAACTTCCAGGACTGACTATTGAAGAGAGGCAAGCTCTAATTTTTCCCAATACGGGAATAAGAATTTAATCCAGTGGGATTGATTTTTCTGCATATTTGGTGTGCATCCAAAGCTTGAGGTAAGACAACAAAATGATTGTAAAGACTCCTAGACACTGCAGAACAAAGCCACAGCTATGTAGTGATACAGACTTTGGAGCATAGTACAGGAAGAAAAGAGTAGTTAAGAGAAGTGGCAGGGGAAGAAAAATAGAAGAAAATATGAAAAATAATAAAAATATAAGCATTAAATAGGAAGCTTTTGAAAAGTTCATATATATTAACAAGTAGTTTTCATACCATTTGAGAAATGCAAACCCTATCTTAGGTATATGGCATTTAAGTGTATTTGTTTTCTTTTCAACTCAGCCACCATTATTGTTTTCTCTCTTACTATTAGTACTGCATATGGTCACACTGTAGGGATTCCTTACAAAAATCAATACAACTTCCTTTTCACAAAGTGTATTTATGTGGGAAACTATCATATGTTGAGTGCTCACTCTATACTCACATTTCTATTGCCTCATTTAATTTTTGTACTTTAAAACTGAAAAAAAAATCAAGTCTCAAAGAGGTGATCCAAATTCCACTCCAAGTGCAAGATTTATGTTATCTCTTGTTCATGTTATAACTCTAGTATTTGCTTTGATGTTCACTTAGTTGTTAAAGCTAGTGGATAATATTTAAAGACAGGAAATAAGTTTATCTGTTAAGAAAGTAATGTTGAGCTGGGCGTGGTGGCGCACGCTTGTAATCCCAGTACTTGGGAGGCAGAGACCGGAGGATCCGGGTTCGCGGCCAGCCTCAGCTCTCTCGCTCTCTCTATCTCCCCGTCTCTCTCTCTCTCTACTTAGTGAGGCCCTCTGCAACTTTGTGAGACCCGGTTTCAAAATAAAGTATAAAAAATAGGGCCAGGGGTGTAGCTTGGAGGTAGAACGCCCCTGCGTTCATTCCCCGGTACCACAAAAAAAAGAAAGAAAGAAAGAAAGAAAGTAATGTTGAAGTCTTGCTCAGAAAGTGAATGGGATAGGGCTACATTAGAAGAGAGAGTATGTAGAGAATGCTGTGATTTGACAGACAGTGAGGTGGTATTCTTGGGACAGTTTGACAATGATGATTTTTGTCTAAGCTAAAAACAGAATGTTCTCAGAGCATTTCATAAGTGATTGTAGGATTAAAATATGGTTTATCTACTCCCTTAAACTTGAACACAATTCCCCATCTTGGCCTGAGTTAAAATTCCAAGAGGCATAGACTATTGCATCTCTCCAACTTTGCCTTTACATTGTGGAAGAAAAAGAGATACTGAAAACAATACATATTACATTAGGATTTTCTTAATTACACTCATTACTATGGCAACTATGTTCCTCTAAATATAATGATGAGGGGTAGCCAAAATCTGCAATAAGACAACTATTTAAATTATAGTCTCCCAGCCAGACGCAGTGGTTCATGCCTGTAATTCCAGTACTTGGGAGGCTGAGACAGGAGGATCACAGATTGGCGGCCAGACTCAGCTTCTTAATAAGGCCCTCCACAACTTAGTGAGACTGTTTCAAAATAAAAGAATAAAGTAGGGCTGGGGGTGTAGCTTGGAGGTAAAATGTCCCTGGGTTCCATCCCCAGTACCACACACACACACACACACACACACACACACGCACACACACACACACACACACACACACACTACATTATATATATATATATATACAGTCTCCCAAACCAATATAAGTAAAAGCATCCGAAGTGTGTTCTAGCTAGACACCATTAAAGCCGTCTTGAGGATGGATGCCCTCTGCTCATTTTAGTGCGTGATTAGCGGGACACAACAGGCTGAAGGATGGAAAACAAAACTCCTGTTATGAAGCGACTGCATTCATCAATCAAAGGTCTCTGCCAAAGCCTCTAAAACAGAAGGTGTGAGTGTCATATCGGGAGCACCTCACTGTGAGGCGGGCCGTGCAGTTAAGTACCAAAATACTTTTCACAACATTTAACACCAGGTGGCTGTGGGCATAATCCCTGCATAGGTAGATAGATATATGAGTAATTACTTATTAATTCAGTTCAAACATCTCAAACTATCCCGGAGTTTGAAATCCTTACCACTGGAGCCATTTGTTTTAAACACACGATCTCTAGAAGGACAGTGCACAAATGAACTATTACAGCAAAGTGGAGACACATCTTATGGATACATTAGCATAAGTGAGTGCATCAGGTTAGGTAGGGAAAGAAATAAAAACCAAACCAAATAACTTTGTTGGAGATGAGAAAAAAATGTAGACAGTCTCAAGAGAAGGAGGGCAAACTCTCACAGCAGGAAAACAGGTGAATAATTTGGACAGATGGAAAACTCTAGGAGTTTTGTTATTGGGGAAAGAATAAGCATGAAATGAAAGTTCTGCAAAGCAAGAAATATACTGATATTTTATTGCTCTGTATCCTGGTCTCCTGTTCCTGTCACAGAACCTGGCACAAAATAATGGTTGAATGAAAGAATGGGTGAGAATGAAACAGTTTTTAAAGAAATGCATTTTTACTGTCTACCTGTTGCTTAAATGTCACAGAGTGCAAGTGAAGTTTGTTTTGTACATGCTCACGTAAGGAAAGAACATTGCAGAATAAACATGAATCCTGTTGGTTCAGTCTTCCGTTGATTTTTAACAAATGTTAAGATGATCTTTAAAACACGTAAGCCTCTGCAGTAAAGAACTGACTAGACAGGTCAAGTTCTCTTACGCAGGGTCTTGCATCTTTTCACCTTTGTAATCCCAGCGTTTATGATAGTGCATGAAGTATGACAGGTATTCAATAAATGTTGGTTAAATTAATGAGATTCTAATATACACAGTTAATCATCCAGAAGCTTCATGCATATTTTGTCTAATAATCCAGAAAATTGACTGTACAGTTACCATGCAGACGCAGTCAATAGCATGCCTCTCTCATCTATTGATGGGTTATAATTTGGCTCATTTAATTGTGTTTATGTTTTACTGTGTTGTATTTTCTTTGCGAGAATATGTTTGCTCTTCTGCCAAATTTTTGCTCAGCCACATTTACATGTGTACTGACAAATTGGTATATTTCTGTGGCCTTATGTTTCTGTTGAACAGACATGAGATGTTTTATTTGCAGCATCTGTGTATTTTAAAATATTCTGTCTAGGAGATGCCAATTTTTCATGTAAATGAAAATGAAAAATATGAGATTAAAACATTGGTAAAATAAAAGAGAGTCTGCACAATTTTTTCAAAATATATACCCTTGTCTCTTTCCGGAGTTTCTGATTACATTTTGTGGCAGGGCAAGGGATGGGAAATTAGGATTTTCTATGTGGTTGCATTCTTTGAACTTACATATACCTATCCCAGTTTTGTACATATTTCCATCCCAGTTTTGACACTATGAATCCTACCAGGGTGGGGCTAATCAGAATCTGGGAAAGATATCCATGCTTCCAAAAACTTCCTCCCACCACCCCTTAATCATTTAACTTGTGCCCTTTCATTCTCAAACTAGTAGTGAATTGGTATTCTCTTAGTATCTACTAATATTTATTTGTGATCTGATAATCTTTAAAAATGCTAATGAACCCTATAGCAATTGTTATTGGACCTTCTCAAGGATATAACATTTGCCCTCACTATTTTGTTTCTGAATTCATTTGAAAGGTATCCAGTGAATTTATGAGAAGAAATTTCAAGACTTACTCCAAAATCTAGGACCCAGTGTTAATTGTAAAGGTTTAACTGGGAAATTCAGTTTAACATACTCCCTTTAACCTATTTATGTCCTCCTGGTTAAAAAAAACACAGAAATTTCAGTTCCATGTTTTTATTCAGAAAGGAATAATTTGTTGAGTGGCTGAGATATAGTGATTTTCAAATGACCAGAGAGCAAAGACCCTTTTGGTAAAGTCATATAAATTTATTCCTTTAGAGTATCGACTACAATCCATAACTACCCATTTTCATTTTCGATTCACCAAATGCCAAGAAAATTCTATACATTGTTAATTAATTGAAATTTTTAAAAGAAGTGAGAAAATGATACAATTAATGTTTCCAGGAACTAAGGTGATCATTGTTGTTAAAAAGACATTAACAACATTATATTAGATGACCCTTGATTCATGCAGAAACAAAATTAGAGAATGAGGAGGTTAGACATTAACTTCTTATAGAATATTTGGAATATGACTGACATTGTAAGATACTGTGGAAAGACTTGATGTTATTATACCTATTGAGAATACATACTTATCTCTGGGTCTTGATTTTAATTAATTTCAATTGTTTTAAAGATAGGAATAAATGAAAGGAATAACCTCCACTGCCTAGAAGAGTGCCAAATACAAAGTGATCAACATGTATTTGTCAAATGAATAAATGCACAATTTAATACTTTTGCAGGTTATTAACATTGTAGTCAGATATTTGGGGTATTGAAAATCCAATGTTTTTATCTCTTATACATTATAGCCCGCATTAACCTTTGCTTCAGTTTTCTTTTTTTTTTTTTTTGTACTTGGGATTGACTTAAGGACGCTTTATCACTGAACTACATCACCTTTGTATTTTTCATTTTGTGACAGGGTCTTGCTAAATTACCCAGGCTGACCTGGAACTTGAGATCCTCTTGCTTCATTCTCTTAAGGAGCTTGGATTACAGGCTTGTGCCACCACACCTGGATCTTCAGTTCTTTACTCTTTACTCATAAATAAAAATGAAGAAGCCCGATATGACCATAGTGATCCAATGCTAATATTTCAATATTAGTTATAGTTGGGTCTATTATTCTCATCCTTCTAGAAGAGAATTTGTGTCAGTTCTAATGATGGTTAATCCATACATTTTCTTCTCTTACAGATGGGACATAATATTTTGGGGGGGGGAAGTTATTGGGGATTGAACCCAGGGGCATTCTACCTCCAGGCTACACCTGCAGCCTTTTTATTTTTTATGTTGAGATAGGCTCTTGCTAAGTTGTTGAGGGCCTGGCTAAGTTGCTGAGGCTGGTCTTGAACCTGCAATCCTCCTGTCCCAGCCTCCCAAGTACTGGGATTACAGGTGTGTGCCACCACACCTCATCAGACAGTATTTTTAATGAAAGAGAGAAAAACACATCCATTTATCAAATGAGTGTGATTTTGGCTGATCTAACTCGATAAGAGAATTTTACCTTATGATTCCAAGTTGATTATCCCCCAAGTTAACAAACATTTAAGATATATATATATATGGGGACAAATTTGGACCTTCGTTTTTCTGAAAATTAAGGCATTTGTGCATGATTAGTAAATGACTTTGTTATTGATTCTATTTAGATACCATTAAATAAAAGTTTCTTTATTTAAGTAGAATGAGTAGAGTGTAGGATGTGGATTTTGTGTATGTTAGAATTATGAGACAAATAGAAAGTCTATGCAAAAATTTTTGAGTGACTTTGATAAATCTATCTTTTGGTGAGCCGAAGAGGGAGGATTTGCATATGACTCATTTTCTGTTTTTCACATTACAAATGCTCTACCCATAACCCCATTCTGATGACAAAGGACATCATTCTGAGATGAGAGGATGCTTTTAGAAGAAAAATTCCAGTTGGTTCATAAATAACATTGCTCCTTTCCCCCTCTATTTGGGAACTACTGCACTAAATAATTCTACATTGACAAGGCTTCAGGAAGCTTCTCTGTAGGTGGTATTGTGAGCAGCTTGTGAGGAGAGAGTAGTATTTCTCCATTATCTAAATGCTAAGGAAGACTCTGGGCTCATAATTAGTGGGGTGATTTTCTAGTTCATATTCAGATAAGTAAAAAAAGTTTATGATTCTTGGGAAGCATACGATGAAATGATTTTATCCTAAGCAGTGTACAAATATTACTGATAACTTGAAGAACTAATACTGTTTTACCTATGATAAGATATGACAATAAATCAATGAGACATTTTATTGTCTGGTCTTTAGGGATCATTTTATCTTCACTTTATAATTGCTTCTCTGGATACTCAGGGATATGTTACCTTGTCCTTAAAACACAAGCATGTCCAAGATATCATATAGAAACACCATCTTCCCTTCACATATGAAGGAGCTTAGGCCCAGAGACCTGACATATCCTAATTCCCATTTCATTTCATTGCTAATGTGGTAGGCTCTGACATGGTCTATCATTTTCACTTCTACATCTTGCTCAGATTTACCTGCCTTTGAATAACTGCATCTGTAAGAAAATAGAGAGTGTTTGGCTGCATTTCTCTCACCCCAAACCCCTTCTAAATGTGATCACTTATAATTTATGTCTTTCTGGTGCACTGTCATGTGGACTGTTCTCTAGATGCATATTTCCTAACTACCTAACAGAAGAACTGAAATGTTATTACACCAGATTAAGTGAAATGATCTTCCAGGAAGCATTTAATATTATGATATTTACTTTGTGAATCTGGATAACCGTTGACAAATGTCAGGGGCTAGTTTTGCCACATCAATATCTCTAGTACTTAAAGCATCATAAATTGCATTAAATATCTGCTAAGTAAGTCAACTGACTGTCAGCAAACTGATTATTTGGAGCCACCAGTTTTTCATCTTGTTTAATTTTGTGGTGTTCTAAGGTAAGAAAATACATCTATTTATACTGCCTTAGCCCTAGACTAGGTGTTGTGAGATTAGCAGGGACAGCCTGTGAAACATGCTATTTTTCCTCACTGCCTTCATGTGAACTCTATAATAAAACCAAAGCCATACTTGAGTTATTTCAGGGAAAAACTATGCAGAAAGACAGTTCCGTATTTTCAGGCAACTTAGCAGGTCAGATGCCATTGGGTTCTGTGCATGACTGAGTTAAAGTGTTAGAATGTATATAAAAACTTAGTGAATTGTGTTTGAAATTTCACTGAACAGCCATAGGTAATACCTGACTTTGTTGGGTTTCAAGTGTAACTACTTGAGTGGTTTCTTGCAATTGAATTGTAAGTCTGTTGAAATACATCAGTGAGGATGGACGAGTCGCTAGTATGGCATCTGTGAGTTACAGCGTGGTTTTCATCTTTGTACACACAAAGACTGTCTCTACATATGTATATCACCCTCACACACAATATCAAGATAGGATATAAACTTAAACTGTTTTGAGGAAGAAAATTAACTACAAATAAAACACACCCCAAGCCACTTTTTCTTGGTAGAAATTTTCTCTTAAAAAACATACAGAACGTTTAAATTGATTATACTGAGAAGCTAACATTGTTAAAATGATCAATAGAAATAGTTTTAATGAGCCTCTGAAAGTATTTAAGGATAACAATGAAAATGAAAAACATTAAGGTACAAATTCCGTAATTACTGATTAAATCCAAATTAACATGGAATTATAAAAGCCTCAACGGCATTTGCTGATTTATCATGTGGGACATATTTTCCCCTGGCTATGCTTGCTGCCACTGCTGGATGAATAGTCAATAATTATTATTTGGTATCACACATTTTATAGAAACTGTCAGAACATGCAATTAGTCAGGAATGATAAAATGGCAATAAAAGAGTTAGGAATAATGAATTGGTAATATAAGTCATCAATGTGTGATACATACACTTCTTAAAATGTTTCCTAGTGTACTAGCTATTAACTGTGATCATGGCTGTTAAGATGAACTTAGATTTCGAGACTCAAAAATGCCTAACTCTCATGTGAAAGTGGACCATATTGTTCTATTATCTTGGCCCCTCACTATGCCATAGACTCTGTAAGGAGATCTTCTCTAGGTATGGGACCATTGTCTGAAGGCTTTTATTACAGAAAGCTGTACAAATGCCTCAACTGCAACGTGATTTCATCGCACGGGTGCCATGAACAGTTAAGTCGCCAGATAAGCTGTAAATGTTTGTTGTATCTGAGCTCTAAGATTAGAGTTTAAGACGCCATTATATCCAAAACCTTGCCGGGCGTGGTGACACACGCTTGTAATCCCAGTACTTGGGAGGCTGAGACAGGAGGATCGCAGGTTCGTGGCCAGCCTCAGCAACTTGTGAGGCCCCCTGCAACTTATTGAGACCCTTTTTCAAAATAAAGAATATAAAATTGGGTTGGGGGTATAGCTCAGAGGTAGAATGCCCCTGGGTTCAATCCCCAGTACCACACACACATACACAAATAAATAAATCCAAAACCTTAACTCCCAATAGCAACTTTTAACCTTTTAGCACACCACTTAATTGGTTAAAGAATGATAAAAATAACTTTAGCTGAGATGACTTTTTGTCTTTTGCAAATAAACACATGGTTGACAACCAAAGATGACTCTAAAGACTCTTATTGTCATCTGCACACCCCTTTGCATTGTTCTGTTTTGTAAGGCCATGGGTACATAGATATATAGTTGTAATTAAGAATGTGCTGCTTCTAAAAATAGGCTGCTGAAACTCTTTTTTGAAAAATGCTCAAGCTTATAAGGCGTAACAATTGAAATCATTAATTAGCAAGAAGTGATGATCTGTTACGCTCCATTTCACCTCTGACTGTTGAAATCACCCCCTGGAGGAAACCACATTATAGTGATGGATGAAGTATTAGGGAAATTCCTGTGATCCAGAGCTTCTGGGATGCAAAATTATATTTTACAGGTGTGCAACCAAAGAAGAGTGGTTTAACGTCATAGTTCTCATCCTCTCATTCACATTCCACTGACTAAAGGAAGAGAACTGCTCATTTGTGAATTCCTGAAGGTGGTGACATCTGACATCTCTCTGAAATGCGAGACTGAATCTAATATCCATAATTAAGTGTCAACATTCATGCTTCTCTCTCCTCCTTGGCAACATTGTCCTGACATGACAGCAGCCTGGTAAAGAACTGGCTGAGATGGAGCAGATTTTTAAATGAGCATATTTCAAAGCTCCCTAAGAAGTAATGCATCGGAAATTGGCTGTGAATTCAACTTGGTTGGCAGCTATTATTTGGTACATAGATCTCCCGAGACAGTGGCGTTCAGTTACACAATAGCTACTAGGAATTCAGCGTAGCATTACATGGTGATATTAAAATGATTGTTAGGTTTTCCATTTGAATCACAATTTTTGAGGGTCTACTTTCATATTTACAATGTGAGTCTGGAGCCTCACAACACTACTGTAGAAAATGCAGAATTCAGGATGACGTGGAGGTATTTTTGGCCCCATCCAGTGGGATTTATTACTGGAAATACCAGAAGGATCTCATTGTATCAACCTTCATTTATAATAAAGTCCCATGGTATGGATCCTGTGGATAGCTCTGCGGTTTACTTCCAGGTCTCAAGGACAAAGAAAAGCAATTAAATAAAAGGAAAACCATCATTTTTAGCATGGGTGTTTGGTTATGCCCAGTAATGTCTTATTAGGGAAGTGGACTCTGTTAAGTTATTCTAAGCACTCTACAGATACGTGATAAATATTTGTTATCCATTAACAATCTTGAGATATATCAGGCTATAGCACATTTCGAATTCTTTTTCTGAGAGAGGCAAGAGGGTGGTGTCCAATTATTTTCCATGCTGCAATCTCAGAAGGATAGCTTTGTACTCCACAAGCCCCCAAATACTCGCTCACTGTCATGATGCAGCTGTGGTTCAGGAGTCTGACTTCTCTTTGAATTTTTATTTATTTATATATTTAATTTTATTTTTAGCTTCCACTGTCTCTTGAATTCATCCCCTGGGGTGTAAAATGCAACATCCCTTTATATTACCCGATGCTACTTCCCTCAGTCATTGTGGGGTAGTCCCAAAGTTCTTTTAGCCTGAGTTTCTTCACTTGAAATGTCACAATAGACAGTTTTGTTCTCAAAATAGAATGTATGAAAGCATATACAATTTCCTAGCATGTACTAGGTGCTATTCTGTCCCATAATCCATTATTCTATGTTTTGTTTTTATAGAATTCAATTGATATTCCCTTTTAAACTTACTTTTATTTTTGAGAGTGATGAATCCCGTTCTTGATATGGAAGTTTCTATTGTGGTCTTGGTTTTAGCTTCTTCATGTCTCTTCTCCACACCTTCTATTGTCTTTTTTCAGCCATGGCACCCAGACTGCACTGCAAGGTCTAGCTTTGCAATTAGTCCTTACAGTGTCTTAATTGGTTTTGTGTAGCTGTAACAAAATAACTGAGAAATAACTGACACTGTATATTTTACAAGGAATAGAGCTTTATTTTGTTTTTGTTTTTACTTTTATTTGCATTTATTTTATGCTGAATTTATTCCCGTGCCATAAGTTTTTGCTTCTTCATTTTCTTCTGGGATATCTTTTTCTTCTGTGCATCCTCCTCTTCTGGTTTAGGAACAATTTGCTCCTTCTCAGTGAGGATCATCTCAGTGTGGCAGGGGGAGCTCATGTACCGGTTAATCCGACCATGAACTCTGTAGGTACGGCAGTGCATCTTGGGGGCTTTGTTCATTTGAATATGTTCAATGACTAGAGAATCGACATCTAAACCCTTTAGCTCAGCATTGCTTTCTGCATTTTTAAGCATGTGCAGCAAAACTTCAGCACTCTTTTTGGGCCACCAACCCTGCATCCAGCCCCACTGTTTGGCCTGGGCACACCTACCAACCCCATGCCAGAATGGCACACACTGCTTCTTCAAAGTGACATCTTTCAGATACTTGGTGGCTTTTCAGATATGCATACCCTTGGTGACCTGGGCAGTTTCACTGGTGTTCTTAAAATGGACATGTAAACTTGAACCTCTTTTTTTTTTTTACTGTACCGGGGATTGAACGCAGGGGCGTTCTACCACCATGCTACGCCCCCGGCCCTATTTTTTATGCTTTATTTTGAAACCGGGTCTCACGAAGTTGTGGAGGGTCTCACTAGGTAGAGAGAGAGACAGAGAGAGAGAGAGAGAGAGAGAGAGAGAGAGCGAGAGAGCTGAGGCTGGCCACGAACCCGGATCCTCCAGTCTCCAAAGTACTGGGATTACAAGCGTGTGCCACCACGCCCGGCCTTGAACCTCTTGATTTGCATGATTTTGTGGGGTTTTCTGGGTCAAGAGAGTAGTGAATCATTTTCACAGATCACCTCAGGGCGCTTATAGAAGAGAAAGAGGCTTATTTTGGCCCACAGTTTTGAAGGGTGAGAATCAAGAGCGGATGGCCACAGCTGATGAGAGTGTCCTAGTGCGTCAGAACGTGGTAGATGGCGTCCCGTGGTGGAAGCTTGTTTGAGAAGAGCAAGCAATGCGTGCAGAGGAGGGATTCACGGAGGTGCCAGGGTCTCTCACAGTAGGCTTCGCTCAAGTACTGAGAGACAGCATGAATCCCCTCTGAGGGCTGTTCCCTCCATGACCTCCCCACTCCCCACTCAGCCCTACCTCTTACAGGTTTCACCACCTTTCACCATTGCTACGCTGGGGACCAAGTTTCTAGCATAGGAATCTCTGGGGACAAAGCATGTCCAAACCATAGCAATCAGCTGCTGCTTCCTCCTCATCATCTTCATCCTCCTCCTCATCATCTTCATCCTCCTATCCTCCTCCTCCTCCTCCTCGTCCTCATTCTTTTCTTCTTCCTCCTCCTCCTCCTCCTCCTCCTCCTCCTCCTCCTCCTCTTCTTCTTCTTCTTCTTCTTCTTCTTCTGTACTGAAGATTGAGATTGAATCCAGGGGCTTTCTACCTCTGCGATACACCCCAGCCCTATTTTGTTTTTGTTTTTGCAATACATAATATATAATGCAATAATCCATCAAGAATTTCAAACTTTCTTTTTTTTTTTTGCGGTACCGGGGATTGAACGCAGGGGCGTTCTACCTCCGCGCTAAGCCCCCGGCCCTATTTTTTATACTTTATTTTGAAACCGGGTCTCACAAAGTTGCGGAGGGCCTCACTAAGAAGAGAGAGAGAGAGAGAGAGAGAGAGAGAGAGAGAGAGAGAGATGAGGCTGACCGCGAACCCGGATCCTTCGGTCTCTGCCTCCCAAAGTATTGGGATTACAAGTGGGTGCCACCACGCCCGGCTCAAACTTTCTTAAACAACAGAATCTTGAAAATCCATGAAGAATTCTTCTCAGAAGCCCAATGTTTAAGTGCGTGAATGTTTAAGCCCAGTGTTTAACTGTTTAAGCCATGTTCTTTAAAGATGGCTCCTACTGAAGCAAGGACGGGGGAGGCCAAGATGTTCTAGGGTTTGCAAAACACAATGTGAAATCCAGCAAACACATTAACTTCCTCAGCCTGCAGAAGGGAAAACTGAGGTCCAGAGAGGGGAAGCAATTGGCAGAAAGTGGCACAGGATATGAGTTGGTCAATCAACACATTCTCATTAAGTGCTTACCGGGTACCAGACATGATCTAGGTGCTAGGGATATGGAAGAGAACAAAACTGACTTGGTCCCTGTCCTGGAGGAGAGGACAGTCTAGTGGGGAACAAGTCAAGCATTATAAACAATTACTGCAGAGGTTACAAGAATGCAAAGGGAGACATGGAGGATGTAGGGGGGCACGTGCCTGGTCCACCATGAGGAAATGACACATGTAAACAGCCTTAAAGGAAAAGTACCCGGCCTAAGAGAAGGGGAATCGTATTGGTGCCGATGGAACAGCTTGGGTGCAGAGGAGGCACGTTTGGTGGCTGGAACCTCAGGAAAGTGCAGCGGCTTCTACTCAGAGCCCCGGAGCCTGGCGAGAGGAGGTTGCAGAAGCAGGCAGGGGACCTGCATGCCTGTCTGAGGACTTGACAGTGGCCTTGGAGTCTGCAGGCTAGGAATGGGTTCTCAGACATCAACCTGATCATTTTCTTTAGAAGAGAATCCGTTGCTGCTAAATGCAATGTGGTATCTTGGGTTGGATCCTCCACATTCTTTTGCAAGCCGTTCCTTCCACCTGGAACTCTCTCTCCTGCCTCCCTTGGTCCATACCTGATTCATTCTTATGGATCTTCATCATAAGTCACCTCTTCTGGTAAGCCTTCCCTGCTGTTCCTTTCCTGGAGGGTGAGGCCTGAGCACTGGGGATCACAAACTCCTGGCCTTGTGGGGGACTGGGCTCCGCCTCAGAACTCCATTTATAATGCTGGGCTGGAGGGGCTCTACTGGGAGAAAGCACCGCTGGCCCCATGCCAGCGAGGTGGCTGCATGACTCACTTTCCTGAGGGTGCCCCTGTATCCTTCCTCAAAGTGCAAGCTGCCTGTAGCCAAGGGGTTAAGCCTGCAGAGACCCAGGAGTGGCCCAAAGTAGCCCACTCTGTCGGGCGGGTCTCACTAAGTTGCAGAGGACCTCACTAAGTTGCTGAGGCTGGCTGCGAACCTGTGATCCCCCTGTCTTAGTCTTCCAAATTCTGGGATTATAAGCACGTGCCACCACACTGGACTACAATCAGCTTCTTGTAATTTTTATTTGCTCTTTTTTAACATTGAAAGAGAAAGCAAAATTATGTTGAAACTGGAGGGATGTTCACTAGCTACATAAGTGCTTCTCTTACCACATACAAATTGGAGTGGAATTGTAATGATATCTGTGAGGGTTCATGAATCGTTTTATCTTGGTTTTATTTATTTATTTTTTCTTTGAGGTGCGGGAGATTGAGCCAGTGACTGTATCTTCTTAATCATTAGCCTTATCCTCTCTGGCATTGTGGCAGATAAGTATAAAAGGGCGGCCAAAAGAAGCGCTGGGCCAAATCATCCAGTATTTTAGACAGCATTGTTCATGGAGGCATCATTTCAGTGTTGGTTTGATTCTACTGTGAGGCACTAAAGATATTTCTATTGAAATAATTGGTTGTATTTAAATCCATAATGCAAGTATTTGTTACTTTACATTATTTCTTGGGTCATCCCTTTTGTTTTCTGTCCTCGTTAACTACTAATTAGGATATGTCCTTTTTTACCTTAAGCCTGAATTGCAGAATTATTTATCTAATTAGCTTTTATTTCTCTAGTCTTACCCCCTTTTACTCATTCCACATACCACTGTTAGATTAATCTCTTAAAAATATGATTTTTCCCCATTATGCCCCTTTCATACTTAAACATTATTAGTAGTGTCCTATGGACTGCAATGGGTTTTTAAGTACTCTGCTACTCAAGTAGCAGATGGGAAGGGACTGGGAGATCTTGAGGTCAAATAGCTTAGCAAGCTTCCTCAAATCCATATATCTTTAAAATTGAAGTTAATCTTTCATACCCTATTCCTTTCCAAAGTGTGATCTTAATGGTGACAAATCTCGCTCCATGACTCAACCCTCGTTTCAATGAACTCTTGTCCTTGGGTCCTGTCTTTGGCCTCTCTAGTCTAGTTTTGGTTAGAATTATGCTAAGTCAGTGTAGTCAGAATGCCCCACCTTTGATATTTGATCACCCAGGCCTCACTTCTGTTAGAATCTTGAGTCAGTTTTTCAAGAATTCCTCTGTCCTTAATGTCTCCTTTCAGAAATTTTCTACGTACTGACCTCACCCCCTCGCTTTTAATCTCCAGAGGTCTTTGCTATTTTAGAAATCAAACCCCATCCCTCTCCCCTATTGGGGTAGTCTTGACACCTATTATAATAATCTTGAATTGTCTTCCATACCATTTTAATGAGTGCCAGAATAAAATTTTTCATTAAAAGTGGGAGTAATAATCATGTAAACTCATGCCTTGGGCTATAGGGTAAGGATATTGCATAAGAGAACTATAGTTCTTTTACTAGTATAGTAAGAACATGAGTCCCAAGCTATTCAGAACCATGCCCTGCTACCACTATATAAAGAGGCTGACAGTAGACAATTAAGATGTCAAATGGACATAAACAGAGTTAAGTTCTTGTTCTCCTTAAGGTCAGTTCTACTTCTGCTCTTCCTACTTGGGTAACCGATATTTTACTTTTTTTTAAAAGCAGACCTTCACTTAATAAGTTTTTAGTTTCTTAAAGCCCAAATGTCCTGCCTTATATATTTGACTAATACACTCACTTATATATACACCCCACTATATTACTTTTTGTATTCTTAATTCTTTAATTATAGTATGTGTAATTATCCCTTGTGTAATTCTAACAAGACTTAGGCCCTTATTAAACATACAATGACTTATTTTCTATATGCTTGAGAGTTAGAACATTACAATGATTTTTCATTTTCAGAACTTTTATGGTTCTAAAAATAATTGATAGCATAAAAATATGGAATAGTATAAAGATAAACTTATCCATAACTTTCCTGTCAGGAATGATCTATGAATAACTAAAATTCATCCATCTATCATTTTTCATGGGATCATAATGTACATATTTGCTGAACAACATATTGTGAGCATAATTCTTCTGATTAACATCGACATTCTATCACATACATGTGCTGGAATTTATATAAATAATCCTCTATTCAAAGGTGTCTAGATAGTTTTTAAAGACTCTCCGCTCAAAGCATAAACAAATCAAGCAAAACCAAATATTTTGTTTTCTTTTAAATACATTTTGTATGTGTTTGGTTATTTCCTGAGGATGGATGGATGGATATATAAATATAAATATAAATATAAATATAAATATATAAATATATATATAAGAGTTTATTTTGCTATATTTTGTCAAATAACTTCAGAAATGTGGTTTAAATTTTATATTTCTAAAGTAATTAATTAACATATAATAACTTTTCTAAAATTATAGTTAAAAATTATTGTTTTTAGCTCATAGTTGATTGCATAAAAAGGTAAATGTATTTTTTGGGTCTTTTATAAAATTTCCCTCAATTTTTATCTATTCAGTTCCACAATTTTATCCATTTGTTCATTGTTCTGTCTTATTCTTAGAACTATTAACATATTAAGGAGGTTATTAGCATGTCATTGATGTTGACTACAGAGATGATATCTGAGTCATTGGCCCTTTTACTTTTTCTTGCAAACAGGTTGAGAATTTTTGTCCAGTTTTTTGTTTATACCTTAACTTTTAATAAGGTATATTCAGAAAAGTAATCAATTTTTGATGTGTTATTTTTCTACTACTGTTAATGCAGATCAGTTCCTATATTGGGAATTTTATATATAAGAGTATCATCTTAAAAGATATTATACAATGGGAAAAATTACTATTACAATCAACATCTAAGTATATGTTGTTTTTATTTTATTTATTTATTTATTTTTTATTATTATTTTTTTGCGGTACCGGGGATTGAACGCAGGGGCGTTCTACCTCCACGCTACACCCCCGGCCCTATTTTTTTATGCTTTATTTTGAAACCGGGTCTCACAAAGTTGTGGAGGGCCTCACTAAGCAGAGAGAGAGAGAGAGAGAGAGAGGGAGAGAGAGAGCCAGAGAGCTGAGGCTGGCCGCGAACCTGGATCCTCTGGTCTCCGCCTCCCAAGGTACTGGGATTACAAGCATGCGCCACCACGCCCGGCCTATTTTGTTTTTATATATGCATGGATTATACATGAGTATTTATATGAAGTTATATATTATATATAAAGGTATATCTTCTATATGCCTTTATCTTATAAGTTGGCTTGAATATATGTCATGTTTTAGCAATTTGACAATAATTTAAACTTCTTGGAAAAAGAAGTCAAGGTTAACAAGTAGCAAATTAATGTAATACTGAAATGTTAAGAAAGCCTGTAAAATGCAATTCTAGACATCTGTTGCAAGATCAATTTTTCATTAAATTCTTTAAATGATTTCAATACTTTTTTTCATTCAAAACCAACTGCATTTCTTAATATTTGCCAGAAGATGGTGCTATTTTAATAAACTAGGATCTCTGTATTTTGGGAAATGCAGATAAATATTGTCAAAGTATTACAATAAAAACAATTCCAAGGGCTTACCAAATAACTCTAATGATACTTTCACCTTATTTTTAGTGCTTATATCTTTGAAAGTTTTCTATGCAGTCAGAGGGGAAAGACTAAAAAGTATAAATTTGTCCTCATATGTTCATTATTTGCCTTTTTCAAGTCACAAGAACAACTTGGGTGAAAAAAGGCTGCTAATTAGTGTATTTAAAAAATCTAATTATAAATTTAAATTATCTTTGGAATAATTTAAACACTGTATGCTTACAAAATACACATACCTATTTTTGTGCGGAGACTGAAAAATGGAATAATAGAAATCCAAATTTAATTGTTATGAGTCTACAAGAAAACAAATTTTATATTTTAATTATTTACCTTTAACAATAGTCCACTACAATTCAGCCAGGGGCATATTTACACTGCATTTTATTTACAACAAGGCATGGTCATTCATCAGAGTTCTATAGCAGAGTAATGAGTCCTTCAACCACCGATTCTACTCCATGACATTAAATACAGGGTCTTTTTTAAAAGTCAACTAATTTAGTATAAGATGAAATTTCACAGTGTGTGCTAATAAAGGGACTTTGCTTCAATATGAAAAATAAGCCTAAAGAAACTTTTTCCTTCTATTTTGCTCCAGGCTCCAGAATTTTCTAATGAGTAGCAAACAGGGGCTCAGTAACTGCTAAGAGGTTTCTTAACCTGACAGTAATTGTGTCTAATAAGTAGGCAGACCAAAGTATTCAGCAACAGTTCCATTGAGGTATCCAGTATTATCTTACTAATTCCTACTAATGACTGGGAAACAAATTACGTGTCTTGAGATGGTCCATGAAGCAACGGTTCAGGTTCTATAGGAGAAAAAGAACCGCGAATGTGGTGTAAAACTTTGCTAATGTTCAGAAATAGCATTGGTGCATCTATTATTTTGTTTTGTTTTTGGTATGATCTCTGCAGTGCCTCTCAAATCCATATAAATACACAGATCAGCAACATTTCTTTCTTTTCTTTATAATAGTTAGCTGGATAGCCATCTATTACATTTAGTGAGTTCCTTCTATGGACAGAATATCTTAAAAATATTCAGAACTGAGGGATGAATTAAAAAAACAGAAAGCAATGCTTTTTGGAGACAGTCATTTAAATAGAGAGGGAAATACACAGAGCTATATGTAAGCATGTTTTTTAAATCACGCTGAACCTCACTATGATGTATAATTTCAGTGTAATCATAAAATAATTAAGAAATAAATAAATAGGGAGTTGGAATAAACATTTATGCAGAAAACAGCAATCCCCACATTTTATAGCACTAAGTAATATAAAGTCATTACAGGATTGATTAGTGCTTATTTTTACTTTGAAACAGGATATTGCTAGGTTGATGAGAGTCTCGGTACTTGCCGAGGCTGTTCTTGAACCTGCAATCCTCCTGTCTCAGCCTCCCAAGTACTTGGATTATTGGCATGTGCCACTCACTATACTCAGCTTGGCCTATTTGATTTCTGAACAATGCTTTTGATAGAATGTATGAAAAGACCTTACATATGCCATCTGAGACTGATAGCAATCCTGTTATGTAGACATCATATCTTTTTATTAAGCAAAGAAACAGAGTCTTGCAGACTTTGACTAATTTACCCATTCACACAGAAAACAGGTCATGGGACAGGATTGGGACCCACATTCGTTCTGTCTCCAGATCCTGAGCTCTCTCCACTAGGTCAAAGAGAACTCAAATTCTTTCCTGGCACACCTGGCCCCCAACTTAAGCTCACACTCATTTTGTGTACCTCCTAATGTGAAATTTTAGGTTGTCTGTCTTTACTCTCTTCAAAAAAAGTCCCACGGAAAATTTTCCAGGCAGAGTTGAGATTGATTTCTGTGATTCATTTGTCACTGTGAAAAGAGATTAGAGTTGAAAGAAAAGTGACTCATGACGGCTCGTGCTCACTGCTGCATGACTGGCAGCTCCTGGAAGAGAAAAACATTTTCTTTCCTTTGGGGAGTAAGCGGCAGGAGGACATTTCATTCAGCAAAGCTGATGACAACTGGTTTTTAAGGTGGATACCCCAATTCTCCCAGGAGCACTGTATGGTAATATTCCTATGCCCATAAAATGTCAGCATAATCTATTCCGAGAAGGGAATGCATTGTCTTCTTTGCAACCATTTTCATTGCTTGCATCTTATCTAATAATTTCCACAAATTATACTGAGGATTAAGCTTTTCGAAAAGAGAGGATGCTCTCTGAAGGCTCTGAGCAGAACAATTAAATGCTCCTTCATCCGCTTTTTCTCATTCCCTCAATATACACTGATTAAATCAGCCATTCTCAACTATCCTTAGATTGTATATATGACTTGAAGCTTATCTATAATACTTTGTCAACTATTATAAAAGGATGTATTATTATTAGAAAATATTTTACTTATTTTTCACTTTTGTTGATTACCAGGTTTAAATCCCAGTTTCTAGCAAATGGAACCAAAGCCAGTTTGGGATGACAATTCATGATCGCTCCAGAAACTGCAGCTTTAAGTCATTGATGAAACTATTGCTTAATGAAGTACTAGTCAACAAATTCATAAACTTTCTGAGTTCTGAATAAATCTATGCTGGAAGATGATATCATAGAAGAAACAAATGTTAGTAGTCAGACAAACCTGATTATAAATCACAGTGAAAGCATGCAGAAGTTAATTTCCCTTGCTTTGGTTTGTTCTGATAAATTTCTTGAAATATGAATTAGATTATATGAATTAGATCATATGAATTAGATTATATGACATATGTATGTGAGTGGGTATTATATATTTATATGTTTACATATGTCAGAGGCCCAATCATCAGGCATTCAATCATTCTGGCTAATTGGAGCAGGACTTGCTCTGGAGTGTTGGTGGCATCATTACCAGGAGTCTGTAAAGGCCTGTGCCCTGGAACGTGATGCACTGTAGCTCCTCCCTGGAGGCCCCATTTCCACATATCTTGCCACATATCCTTGCCCCACAATGGCAAGTGCCCAATGAACCAGTCTTGTGCTGTCCATCAGGGCAGCCACAAGGTTGTTCCCTGGTAGACTGCCCAGCTATCTGTACAGATGCACAATGGCCTGGTCTCCTTCATGAGAACTAACCATACCGCCTGGAGCTTGGCCCAATGGCTGAAGCGTTAGGCAGTGGTCTCAAACCAAAATGTTTCTGTGGTGGGCTGTAAGGCCACAGCCACCCACGTGGGCAATTACCCATGACAAGAGCCATCAGTATACCATGCTTCCATGGGTAAAGATGCTGTTTCTTCCTCATAAGGACTTGGGACATCTCCTACTTCTGTGGGTTCCGAGGGGGTTATTGCTCAGAACTGTACTGACCCCAGCAAAGTATGTTACTGTTCAGACAAAGGGCTACTAAGTATGCACCGTGCTATAAGTATGCACCCCACTTTGTGTTTGGGCTATCCCTATCTTGGGGGCCTAAGTCCAGGACCTCAACCAGCCTTCATTCAGTAGGGTAGGTGGACTGCACCATAACTGACGCAGTACCTGTAATGGGTTCACAAACTAAGAGGACAGCATATATGTCTACTGTTTCTCAATAAAATATTAGCATGCCTCTGCCACTTTCCATAGCTATGACCAAAACCCAATCAGGGTATTTCTACTCAGATATGTCTGTAACTGTTTGACTGTTCCCAGTTGAGGACAGGCTCGTATCTTGTCTACCACTGCTTCAGGTATCACCTTTGTCTTACCAGACCAGACAAATCCCAAGAATGTAACAGAATACCCAGTTCCCTGGACTTCATCTTCTTTGATAGCCCACCCCCATTCCTGGAGAGCAGAAGGCTACATGCAGCTGCTTCTAACTCTGTAGGAGAATCAAAGGTTAGCATAACATCATCAAATCAACGGTACAACCGTACAGCCTCAGACTTCCTCCAAGAGGCTAAATCCTGTGCCACCCAGCCTTGACAGGCCTCGGGCTTCCACCAAGAGGCTACAATGTAATGGAACTGTCCCAATTCATGTGACAGGTGATCTATCAGTTCTGAAATGTTGGGTACCAATGCATGCAGGGGTGGTGTCACTTTATTTAGCTCTCGATAGTCCGCTGTCATATGACAGGAACCGTCAGGTTTTCATACTGACCACATGGGAGAGCTGAATGAGCTATGAGTCGTCTTTATTACACTGGCCTCTTCTAGCTTTAGTATCATTTGTTCAATTTCCTCATGCCTGCCTGGTCACTTGTACAGCCATACAATCATGATCCTTGTGGCTTGGGGGAATTGTAAGGGAGCTTGATGGGGATGTCCTCTAGTAAAAGTCTTTACCACATGCACTTGTAACAGGAATTCTCAGATAGTTATCTGCACAGTCAATCCCTATAATACATCTATCCCTAGGATGTATTCAGATATGGGGATATATATACACATATCATATTGCTTAGGAGGCAGACGTCCAATTTCCCAAATCACTGGGGAACATCAAACTGT
>PVJS01003213.1:7899-77446 GCA_004027185.1 Glis glis
CCATAAAATTTGATAGATATCTTTGCTGGGTAGATAAATCTTGGCTGGAAGTTGTTTTCTTTCAGAGTTTGGAATATGTCACTCCAGGCCTTCCTGGTTTTCATGACTTGGTTTGGAAGGTTGGGAGTGATTCTTATTGGTTTGCTTCTGAATGTTACTTGGTCTTTTACTCTCGCTGCCTTTAAGATTCTCTCCTTGGCCTCTACATTAGTCAGTTTGATTATTATGTGGCATGGTGAACCTCTTCTCTGATCCTGTCTATTGGGGGTTCTATATGTTTCCTGTAACTGCATATCGACCTCTCTTTCTATGTTTGGAAAATTTTGTAATATTACTTCTCTGAATAGATTATTGATTTCTTTAGTTTCAGCTTCCAATCCCTCTTCTCTGCCTTTTATTCTTAGGTTTGCTCTTTCAAGACTGGCTGAGATCTCTTCAATGTCCAATTCATGCTGTCGAATTGTTTTTTCTAATTTACATAGTATGCATTCATTTTTGGAGAGGTCATCTTCTTTTTTTTTTTTGCGGTAGCAGGGATTGAACCCAGGGGCATTCTACCTCCGCGCTATACCCCCGGCCCTATTTTTTTATACTTTAATTTGAAACTGGGTCTCATGAAGTTGTGGAGGGCCTCACTAAGTAGAGAGAGAGACAGACAGACAGGGAGAGAGAGAGAGAGCTGAGGCTGGCCATGAACCCGGATCCTCCGTTCTCTGCCTCCCAAAGTACTGGGATTACAAGCGTGAGCCACCACGCCTGGCTGGAGAGGTCATCTTCTAAGAGTGAGATTCTGTTTTCCATGTGGTCTAGTCTATTGCTGGTGGTCTGTATTGATGCCTTAATTTCAATTATTACATCCTTCACTTCCTTCAGAGCTTCTTTTTGATTCCTGTTCAGGTTGTGGGATTCTTTGCTTATTTGATCCTTCATTACTTTCAGCCTCTCTCTGAATTCTTTTTGGAAATCCTGTATCATTTCCTCTATTGAAGTTCTGAATTGTCCTTCTGGCAATCTTTGCACTTCTGAGTTGGCGGGTTCTGTTGTTGTGGGATTGTGGGGGCTCATTGTTTCTTTGCTATTCTTCCTTTTCATGATTTCAGGTTTCTTATGTTTATATCTTTGTTGCTTTTGGTAGCTCTCTCTCTCACTCTGTAGGTATCCTATATCTAATCCCTCTCCCTTTATAGTTTCTTATCCTGGAGGTAGATAGTTGCTACTAGGTGAGCCTTAAATGTGAATAGCCTTTACTGAATGGTTATTCTCACTTGCTCGGTATAATGTCCATTTGCAGGCCCAATTCTTGGTCTCCTTCCGTGACTGGGACCCTTGCCTGGTGTCTCTCACTACCTGTGCCAGCAACCAGTGCTGCTATTGCCCCTCTCACTGCAAGTGTGGGTCTTCATGTTCTCCACTTGGGCTGTCCCTATGTCTTTCTCTGTCTACACCTATGGCAGGTGTCACCAGCAGGGGCCCCTGGCCTTGTGTCTCTCTTTCCCTACAGAAGCAGTGGGTGTTGCTTTGCTCCGATTCTGTGCAAATACGGAACTCCACGTTTTCCACAGGGAGGGCTGGTTTGGTCCAATTTTACCCAGGTACCACAGCTGTATGTCCTGTGGCGATCCCCGGGGACTCTATAAGGGCACTGCGACCCACAGGCTGCAAGTCTGTCCCACCCAAATGTTGCCAGGGACTGTCTGCTTATCCATGCATCTACTGTGTCCCACAGAAGACCCCACTCCCACCTTCGTCGGGGCAATCTGCACAGTCTCAGAGCCTGTGAGTCCCTGTGGCCGCGCTGGGTGGTCTCCCCCTGGGGCGGCTCATTGACTTACAATCTCGTTGAACGCTGCTCTTGATCTCTGGGGGGAGGGGGTGGGCTCAGCCGCTGCCACAGGTTCTGGTCAGGCCTCCGGGCCCTGGGGACTCTGCCGAGTGTGGATCAAACTGCTGCTTGCTTTTATCGCTGATTCTCTGCAGTGCTGGTTTTAGAAGAGCTCCCTGGTTTCTTTGTTGGTGGCCTGCAGAAGCCATAATGCTGATAGCTGTTGGCACGGTCTCACCAAAATGGCGCCGCTACCGCTTCTGCTGACGCAGCAGTTTGGGTCTGTGTCACACGTGGGAAGAGTTGCTGCTCGCCTTCACTGCTGCTATTCTGCAGTTGCTGGATTCACAACAGGTTGCTGGCGTCTCCGTTGGTCTTGTGTGGAAGCCACAATGCTGGTAGCCGCTGATAAAGTCCTGCCGAGATGGTGCCGCCGCAGTTGCTGTTGCCACTGCCGTTTGGTGTCTTGAGTGTGGAGGAGCCGCTGCTTGCTTTCGTCTCTGCTGACCTGCAGCTGCTGAACTTGCAACAGGTCTCTGGCTTCTCTGCTGGCGGCGTGTGGAAGCCGCAAAACTGGTAGCGGCCGGCGCGGTCCAGCCAAGATGGCGCCACCGCTTTTCCTTAGGTAAGACGCTTGGAGCTTTTCACTTTCCTCTGGTTTGTATTCAGGCTTTGATTCTGTCACGTTTCAAACTTTTCGTTGTTTACTTCAAGTTTTTGTTGCTTTTCTTCTCCTGTCGAGAAGTTGCTTTCATGGCGATTGAGATCCAAGTCCCACCTTTTCCAATCTCAAATATAATTTCTGTACGTAAGACCATAGCCTGTCTGCTTCCTTCATTTCCCATCCTAAGAATGCCATCTAGAACATATTTAATTGCTCACAAAATATTGAAGAGTGTGTGACAGCATAAACAAATTATTGGAGAAAGAAAAGCTCAGAGAAAATAGGGGAACTTAATCCTTGGTTCTGTGTTACTGTCAGGATCAGCATGTGAAGACCCAGGAGGTGCTGAGATCGCTCAATGCTGGGGAACACAGATTAGCAGAGCTTGGGGAGTCAAAGGGTTTGAGCTGTCTCAAGAGCAGGATTTTGACATCCAGACACAGAGGCCGGGCAGTCGAAGAGGAGGGTGCCACGTGGGCAGAGGCAGGCTGGGGAGAAGCTCAGGGCAGGCATGTTCTCCTACAAGAACAAAATATCAAAAAGGCAGAGATAAGCAAGAAAGAGAAAAAGGTTGACACATCAGCCTCCCACTCTGCAGCCTCCACGCTGTGGGAGAGTTTCACAAGCGACACTAGAGTTGAGAAATCCTTAATTGTACCTTCTTATTATTTTAGCTAAGGCGTCCCACTATGTAGCCTACTTCTACTCTACCTCTATTATGAAGTTCTCACCCTAGTCAAATTTAATTACCATGAGGACACTGAAGACTGATAACACAGTTACAGCAACTCTCGATGGTGGGTGGGAAGAGCCGGGAGTCTGGGAGCTGGGATCCTAACTCATCTTGGGTCCTTGCAAGGGTGGGCAACTTCATTCCTCTGCAGCTCAGGATTCCCAGCTGGTAAAATCTAGCTGTGGCATGACTTTCTAAAATCCTGTGGTTTGGCCTAGAGAATGGGTTGGCCTTGCTGAGTACCCAAGTAATTCACCCAGCTGTTCAATTGTGCAGTTTTTATTGGTTGTCCATTTGCTGGAGAGTGCATTCAGTTCCCAGACCTGCAATTATAAATTACTAGAAACTGGTGATTTCAAAGAAATAAATTTTTTCCTCATAGTCCTAGAGGCCAGAAGTCCAAGATGAAGGTGTTGACAGGCACCTGCTCCCTTCAAAGACCCTAAAGGAGGAAAAACCTTCCTTGCCTCTCCCAGAAAAGATGGCCCCAGCAGTCCTGCTATTATAAAGTACTAGAAATTGGTGATTTCAAAGAAATAAATTTTTTCCTCATAGTCCTAGAGGCCAGAAGTCCAAGATGAAGGTGTTGACAGGCACCTGCTCCCTTCAAAGACCCTAAAGGAGGAAAAGCCTTCCTTGCCTCTCCCAGAAAAGATGGCCCCAGCAGTCCTTGGCTTGTGGTAGTGTAACTGATCTCTCTGCCTGTCTTCACATGGCCTTCTGCTCTGTGTGTTTCTCTTCATATAAGAACACAGTCATTGGACTTAATGCCCACCCTAAGCCCAGGACAATTACCTCCTGATTTCCATCTTTAATTAACTGCATCTGTGGAGGCTCTGTTTCCAAATAAGGTTGCAGTCACAGGCACTAGGGGTTAGACCTTGAACTTATCTTTTGGGAGGAGGCAGTTCACTCTCTGCAGGGAACTGTACAGGGCAAAGAGCTCGACCCTGAGTCACGACCTTGGCTCCAAACCCATCTCTACCACTTCTTCCAAGCATGGCCTTGAATAACATATTAATGTCATCATATAGGATTGTCCAGAGGATTAAATGAGAATATACAGATGGTATGTTTAAATATGACTGGCATACAGCCAGTGTCCAATAAACGTTATACCCATCATAACTACTGTTCTCTTTAGCAAAGTATTTCCAATGATAGAGCTATCTGTCCACCCAGAAAACAAATGTGTATACACACTAAACCACTGCAAAAGAGAGTGAAAGTAGTTTGCTGGGAAATTAAAACCCAAGAAACTTAACATAAAAAACACAGGCCTGGAGTAGTCAGGTGGACTCTCTTCATTGATTGCATGATCCAGATAAAGGTTCACTTGCCAACTTAATGGTTTCCAAATAGACAAAGGCTAGATTTAAGATTAATTCAATCCTTTTTTACTTTCTAATGGGCAATTTCAGGTTCACCAAGCACCCTGGGAAAGATGGTTAATATAGTAGATTTCTTGGTATAAGAAGCATATTATTTGTAAACCACTCATTTTTACTCTTGAAATCTTGAAAATAGGAATAAGAATACAATTTGTAGAGATTTTTGTGGTTAAGTTTCCGTAGCTTATGTGGAATGCTGCACATAAGCCTCAGAGAATGCAGTCCCTTATTGCCGTGGCCCGAGGCTTTCTACTCTCTGCTGGAACAACTTTGGTCTCCAAGACACACAGCACGATCTCTGCTTGCCTCTCCCACTTCATTATCCATCCGCTAATTCAGGAAATGTTTTAGAGCGACCAGGATCATACACCATGCACTGTGCAGCCACACGCTCTTTCAGATGCCAAGTGAACTTGCAGTAACTCATTAGGTTTACCAAATGAAGGGGGGGGTGGGAACTGGGGAGGGCTCAACCAGTGCTGTGTGCAGGTATGCCTCGATCATCCTGAACTTCATCACGATGTATGATTACAATGCACCCATAAAAAAAAATGAAGACTTTTCTAGGTATTTTGAGTCTAGCACGGGTTTCCAAGGAGCCTGACTACAGCCTATCTTGTATATTAAAGGACAAGTTCTGAGTCCTCGGGACACAGGGAAAATGTGAAAGCAACGTTCCATCTTTTCTGGAAAATTACGTTTACAATATCTCATTGGGAGTGGGCTGGGACTGCTGAGAGGGGACTGGAGACACTGCGGACCTGGGACTTCTTGGTGCTGCCTGTGTGACTGTTGGTACTGGGTCCCTCAGATCATACCATCTGAGCAGATGCCTTAATTTTTATTACCCCATAACTCTGGAAACCAATGTTAGAGCAAGGCCCAGTTACCAGTTCATCTCCTTCATTTGATGCCCACAACTTATTTTATCACTGTATGCCTGACATGTGGGATACCGTAAGTGGTCAATAAGTGTGAGAAGAAGAGAGGAAGGAAAGAAGGGAGGGATACTTGGGAGCCAGAGACTTCTGGCTGAGCAACATGCTTTCTTCAGCTGCCACTTCTGAACTCTGCCCCGCTGGTGCTATCTTTATCTTATAGTTCATATTATCCATGGTTTTATTTTGCTGCCTCCCAGCAACAGCTTACCAGGGCTAACCCTAATAGTGCTTCCTCATAGACCTGTGAGCCGGACTTCTACTATTTGCTCCCTCCTCTATTTCCTAGTCCAAACTCCTGAAGGATGGAAAACCCTATTAGCCCATTCTCTCTCCTTTATATTTTTGTTGTTTAAAAAAACATTTTAAATGGCTTTATTAAGAGATAATTCACACACCATACAGTTCACTATTTTAAAGTGTACAAGTCAATAGATTTTGGTATATTAATTATTAAGTTTTTAAATTGTGGTAAACTATATATGACATACAATTTGCCATTTTAATCTTTTCTGTGTTTTAACCCTATTGCATCACAGGTCATTAATGTCTCAACTAACTTTATGTCAGAGGCTTAACCTTAGGCCAGTTAGCCAGGTTTAATTTTAGTAGGGACAGGATATTTACTTTGTAAACCTTTTCTAGGGATAAATGCAGAGCTTCTAAGATGAGCCTATCTAATGCCATACCATTTGCTTTTTAGCAGCAGCATCTCATTACCATATTAGCCAATATTTCTGTCTCTGTCAATATTCTCACCATCATGATCCAAAAAACCTGACCACACAACTTAAAGGAAGGAAGATTTATTTGCCCATGGCTTTTGGAAATTTTGGGTTTCAGTCCACGTGAGGCCAGAGCTCAGGTGCCGCCATGCCCTGTGGAACTTAGGGCATGGAGGCAGGAAGCAGAGAGAGGGAGAGAGCAAGGCTCTGCTCTCACATCATGGAGGCCAGAAGCAAGAGAGCAAGCACACAAGCGCAGTCAAAGACAGTAACCCAGTCCCCAAGGCCACACCCTCAGGGACTCATCTTCTCCAGCCTAGATTACCCCACCTGCCTAGATTACCACCCAATGAATCCATTACAATGGATTTATCCACTGATAAGATTACCACTCTCATGACTGAAGTGTATCAACTCTGAATATTAATACATGAGCTCTGCAGGGGACATTCTATATCTAACCATAAAGACAGATACATCTAAGACCAAAATCATCTTAGTAGAATGACTGAAGCCAATAAAACATGTCATCCATATACCTTAGGAGACCAAGCATGACTCATTGCAAGAAAACTGACTCATAACTATAGAACTGTATAGAATTCTCCCTGTTCCTCCAGGCTCCATGATGCACCCTCTTCATGTCAGTGAATTATGTTCTTGTAGTGAATGCATCCACATAGAAATATTTCCAGATGTAAATGTGCTGGGCGCCACTGGAAGAGGACCTCATTTGCCTCATTATTTCACAGAATACGATCTACACCATTGTTCCTGTGGTGCTGGACACTGGCACCAGTGGAGAGAAGCGAGCATGACATAAATTATCCATTTCCAAAGGCATTGCTGTCCTTTGATAGGGCGATGAGAAGGCCTTGTGCGTTGGGCCAAAATTGGGGGGGGATCATAATGAGTCCTTCATCATCTCTCCACGTTAGAATCTGTGTCTAAGTGGAGGATTTGTGACGAGGGATCCACAACACTGAGATGATGCAATGACTGTGCCCCTTTTGTGACAATACAGAGTCCATGCTCAGCAACCCACTGCACCCAGCCCTCAAGTCTCCCTTAAGCTTACAAATAATTCCCATTTATTCTAAACCAATGAAATATCCCTAGAGGATTTCACCAGAAACGCAACTGTAATTACACGAACACAAGGGCTTCCTAACTATGCATGTATTATGCTAACAGAAAAATAGATCTTCAGTGTCGTGCAAAAAGAGAGGGTTTATAAAATGCATTCAATTTCTTAAAAAGCACAATATTAGACTAGGTTTGGGTGAATACACTTTATCAAAAAGAGGGAAAAAGAATTAAGTACAGGCGATATCATTAGACTCTTACTGTGGTTGGAATTACCCAGAAGTGGCTTTTCCTCATTTAAATGAAGTTTCCTCTGCTTGAGTCTTTATTTCAGTTGCATACTTACTCAAATCCAGGGAAATTGCTAACTGCACCAGCAAAATGCAAGGGCCTGAGGGCGCAAGCTGGGCTTTTATTTATTCATTAGATTTCTATAACATCTCTTTCCTAAGGAGCTCTCAGCACTGCAGAGAATGTTTAACTGATGTTAGACTAAGGTTTCATGGAAACAAGTAGCAGAACTGTGTCTGAGAAGAAGTGCAGAAGAAGAGAAGAAACACAGAAAGAAGGGGAAATGGAGAAGCTCATGATGAGGGAGCCATGAGCAGCTTTTATGTGCTGCTGTCCCAAGGCCTCTCTCTGTCCTTAGTCCAGACAATGATAGGATGACAGAGGGCCTACTTCTCTGGAGGAACACGGTTTGAATCTCTTTCCCAGAATTATGCATGTCAGGCAAGTTTCTAGGCATCTTGTTTTTAATAGATATGCTAAATCCATATGCGGTATGCTGATAAAATTCCATGTTCAAATCAAATGATGGTACTTAACACATTTTAATATGTCCTTCTTCTGAAATTGATGTGATCATGTTTTGTTTTGTATAGTCCATGCTATTTGGAAAGCACTGGAAGACACAGTGGAGAATGTGTGGAAGGTGGCAGGGTTCGCATGTGTTAGATTGCAGTTCTCTGTAGGTGAGGTTCTGCTGTGGTCTGTTCCCCACTTTTTCCTGGCCAGGGGGCTGGGAGGGAGCTGAGGGGAGCTCTTTAACTACAGCAGTTGTTGGGCTCCTACAACCCTTAATCTCTGCAAAAACATTCAGTTGTGGATCCAGCTAGGTTCATACCAGTGTCAACACTAACAGTAAAAAGAAAGTAAGGAAGTGTATTACAATCAGGTCATGGGCAACATGTTGTATATTTGAAAGAAACAGCTCAAATAATGCTATGTCCATGTGTGAAGGTATCACCACCAGCCTCACTAACATGTTGGGGAGGGAGGAGCGGGAAGTGAGGTGAGATTTGGGGAGAAGTGCACCAAGTGCTTCGTGCATGTATGTTTATATCACTTTGAACCTCACCATGATGTACAATTACAATACACTGGTAAAAGTATAAAAATAAATTTAAAAGTTTTAAAAAATTTCATTGGTAAAGAAAATCAGAAATCAAATAGTTTATACATTTGTATCCTTGTTGATATTAAACATTATTATTTATTAAAACACTGATAATCACTTGCTTTAAAAATTGAACACTGACATTCCAACCAACTACCTGTAAGTGTCTGGAGTGATGGAGAGGATCCGAAGGGATAGATTCTGGAACTTCTACTTGAGCAGTGAGAGGCTGGCTGGAGGGCGATGAACAAGCAGGAGGATATACTTGATCCCAGATAATGCTTCTTTCAGGTCTGCACTGAGGCACCACAGAAAGGCCAGTGTTTCTCCTAGTGTGGCATTTCAGATCGGTTTAATTTAGCACAGTTCACTATTTTCTGGAGAGCAGGGTTACAGTTGGAGCCTCATGCTGCCTGGAATTTATGAGGGTGCTAGAGAGAAGCCAGAAATGCCGTATTATAAAAAGACGCTTTGGGTTTTTTCTTATTATTTTCCTTTTTAAAAATTTCAAGCCTGCTTTCTATCAGAAGATTATGAGGAACCACTGAAAAAAGAATTTTTGCTATCCAGGAGTATTTGAAAAAATGGCTTAAAAATTATAAAGGGTGACAAATTTTTATTTGTATTCTTCTAGAAAACAATGTTATCTTTAGTAGCTCTCTGGAGAAAAGTCATGTTTTGCTTCAAAGATCAATAAGTGAATTCTAAATCAGGAGAAATAATTAGTAATGGTTTATTTATTGCCATTGAACACACAATTCTTCAACTCGGTATCTACAAATGTATTGACTGAACAAAATAAATATTTAAGAATATCAGTGGTAAATAGAACACAGAAATGAAAGATAATTGAAATTAAAATGAAGTTTTAGTTCTTGCCTAGTCTTTTAAAAAACGAATTTAAAAGAGTCCCATAACCCAAAGAGTCTTTTGGAAAGCTGAATTAGTCTGAATGTGGCAGCTATATTACCTAAACTGAGGCATTTAGACTTTCTGTCCCAGGAATCTGAATCCTGAGTGACAGAAAAGCAGAAGGAATGGTTGGCAGGACTGTCCCTGCCCTGCCCTAGCAATGATGTGTGTTGAGTCCTGGCTTTCTGGAGTTGCCGTACAGCCTCACTGTGACCCAGAGCTGTTCTAAAACTGCTCCTAGGTACCAGGAACCCCCGAGGGTCCTTCAGTACATCTTCTTCTGCCTACGTTAAGATGCCTAGAGTTGGTTTTGTTACTGAACCTGACCCTGTTACTCACCACTGGAAAAGGGACCCTATGAATCGAGGACAAGTTACTAGAGCAAGGGGAAAGATTTATTTGGATGGAGGGCTAGCACTTCAGAAGACCATTATAATTCAGTGTTATGGTTTGAATATAGAATGTCCTCTGGAAAGGCTCAGGTGTCAGCAACGCAAAAATGTTCAGGGTGAAGTAGTTGAATCAGGGCGCTAATCTCATCACTGGATAAATCCACTGGAGGATAAATAAATTGAATGGATTTACTGGGTGGTAACTTAGGCAGGTAAGGTGTGACTTGAGGAAGTAGGTCACTGAGGGTATGGTTTTGGGGACTATATCTGTCCCTGGTGGGTTCCTGTTTTTCTCTCTGCTTCTGGCCACCACTGAGTTGAGCTCAGCTTTCCTCCCCCACACTGTGCCACCATGATGTCTGCCTTGGAGTTGGCCAAATATGAACTTTACCTCTGAAACAGTGAGCCTAATAAGCTTTTCTTCCTCTATGTTGTTTGTGTCTGGTATTTTGGTCACAGCAACAAGAAAAGCTGACTAAAACACTTAGCATAAGTTTCAAGGGAAAAGGGGGGCCTAGTAAAGGATTGATGGCTGGAGACCTCTAGGTTCCAGTGGTCTAGAAAGGGATGTTGTGACACCTTTATGTGTGCTGTACACACATAATCACAAGGTCGTGATGCCCTTGAAAATCTAAAAATATCTCAATTATCCTCACCTTCATGCCATCAATCCTGTTTCTATCACCCATTAGACACCTGTGCGGGCCCAACTGGAGAGTCAGTGGTCTGATTTCCAGTCCCTGAAAAATAACCCAGGTGGCCATTATCATCATGACCCACAAGTCGGAGGTATCTTCTACAGCAAAGCCAGTGGGAGGCTAGTAATGTATGGAGACCTCCCAAAATGAGTAAACTACAAGCAAGTGAAACCAGAGGGTTTATTTAGGTTCTCCCTCAGTTTCTGTTGCCTAAAATTAAAAAGGCTGCTTGGACAAAATTTGAAAAATGGTCACCCAACTATTGATTTCCAAATCATAAGACATCTAAAGCAGGGGATAGTTATGTTGGTGAGCTCTTCTAGCATGCTTCTTGGGAACATGTTTTACCCTTGGTTTGGGGAGTCAGAAGAAGATAGGATTATTTATTTACAGACAAGTGTTATTGTGAAGAGAGGTCATTGAAGGAAATAAGGAAACTTCTGGGCATCCTTCACCCATCCAGTCACCCCCTTTTCTGATCGCTGGACAAATCGCTTTTCCCTCCAGTCTGTTCTCAGGAAACTGAAGCAAAGGACAGAGCTCAACTCCTACTGCTCAGAGGCGTTTACTCAGCAAAGTCCAAAGCCAGGGTATGATGGATAGGCTGGAAGTAAGGAATGGAACTTCCTTATTTTGCCCATCAAATTCTCAAAAAGGAGACAAGTGACAAAATGGCCTTAAATAGAAATGTGATGCTTCCTGACAGTTAAAGTGCTGTCATTTTACACTCTTGTGATGTCTGAAAAAAAGATGTAATGCCCAATTACATAAGAAATATTTAACTCTGGTGAACTGGTCGATGTGTCCCTGGAGGACTTGAAGACATCTTAGACACTTGTTTTAAAAAGCAATCCAGAGAGTATGTTCAGATCAGGCAACTCTTTCAACAGGTGATGGATTCTATTTTTAATTTTGACAGCTCTTATTTTCCCCTACGGTTTCCTTCTCGTTTATTGGTGGTTACTTTTTTTATTCTGACCTAGAGTTCCTCCTTGGCTTTTCTTTCAGTTTGAGCAGAGTGCATTGCAAAGGTGAAAGCCATTTTTATATTCCTAAGCTGTTCTCTGTTGCCTTTTACCTGTAATTGATCTCAATAGAGGCTTAATTAGCCATTAACAAGCTAACATGCCAAGATTTCTAATTGATGATGGCTTGCCGATCAAGGTAATGTCCTTGCAAATTATCTCCTGGAGATTACTACAATTTGCAGATGCAAATCTGTTATGTATTATAAGGTCTTCGCAGACACTGATTTTTAAACATAATGCAGAAGTGTCCCTTACCATGAGAGGCTGTGCTTCTAAAGTCAGTGTGTAAGATGAGAAATGTGTGTGGTCAAAATTAGCCCCTCCACAAGCTCTTAAGTGGCACTGCACTAGAGATTGATGGCCTGGTATCCCATAGTCCTGCCCAGGCTCACAGATGACCCTTTATGCAGTTGGCCACCAGATCCTTAGCAGGTATAGGGCACGTTGAATTAAAAATTACATTTAAATACTAGAATCACAGAGGCCTGGCAAGGAGCCCACATGATGAGACAAGCACAGAAACAGTCAATTCCTATCACAGCTCAAGCTCACCCCAGGCAGGCATCTGAAGGGATATGGCCTAGATTTCCTGCATTATTTAAATTATTTGCTCCATCAGCTCCTTCTCATCTACTTGCTTGTATTATTTTTTGTCACTAAGAATACATAGATAGATTTAAATAAATGAAACAAAAACAAGAGTATGATGCCACATTCCTATGTTTTTTGTTTGGTTTTGGTGGTACTGGAGATTGAATCCAGAGGCATTCTACCTGTAATCTATACCCTCAGCTCTTTTAATTTTTTGTTTTGTTTTGTTTTGAAACAGGGTCTTGATAGGTTGCTGAGAGTCTTGCTAAGTTGCTGAGGCTGGCCTCAATCCTTCTATCCTCCTATCTTAGCCTCCCAAATACTGGGATTGTAGGCATGCATACCACACCCAGCCACAGTCCTATATTTTAAAGCAAAAATAGTATTGAAAGTTTCTTGGCTCAGTTTTGACTCTCATGTGTTTTCGTGGTGTTATATATGCATTGTTTCTGGATTAACAACATCCACACTCTAATTTCAAATTCCCTGGCAACAGCCTATGTGTCAATGTTTCCAAAGAAACTGAAGAACTTTACTGGAAATCAGTTGAGATGGATACTCCTTAGGTTTTCCAAAATCTGAGGTGTGGTGAGTTCTTGCTCAGTCTCCCAGGATTAGTCTAGAAAATTATTTTCAAGGCTGGTAGGTCATCAGCATCTGGAAATGTTTCTTTCACCTTTTTTTCCTCAGAGATGAAGAAGATAGCAGTGTTTTGAAGGTTCTCCTAAAATGCTTGTTGAGTGAGAAGGAAAGAAAGGGACAGTAGGAGAAAAAGAAGAAAGACTAGGGGGCGAAGGAAGAGAAGAAAGATGGAGGGAAGGAAAGAAGAACAGAGGAAATGAGGATGAAGGAGACAGGTAGGATTGGAAGGGAAGGAGCTGATAGGACACAGGGTCAGGAATTCCAGGGCTGGTTCTCCACACCGGGAGCCTGGGAAAGCTGCGTTTCCTGCGTGATTCTTGGTCCCCTTAGTTCAGTGAGTAGACAGTGATGAGATGGGTGGCAAGTAATGACTCAGCAAGTGGGAGCTGAACCACTAAGCATTTCACTGGCCCAAATGGAGGGTCCTCACTGTGTTGAATTATCACATATATCTGCTTTATTCATGCAAAATAAAGATAGAAATTGATAAACAGAAATAAATGTATAAATGTGTATGTTTGGAAACTAGAGTTGGCTACTAAGTAATTATGTTGTTGTGAACCAGCTGCCCACAAAGACCTTCATGGAGCAGGCAAAATCCTCTGAAAGGCCTTCAAAAGACACTTCCCTCACAGGCAAAGAGCAAATAATCAGGAAACAACAGAACAGAGATCCAAGGCTTGTGAAGTTGCTGTGAAACAAGACAGCCTCTTCTCCCATGTGCCACACGTTGGACATACATAGCAGTCGCGCGCACTCACGTAGTCTCCATAGGAAAGTGCTCCTGCCCTCATTCCTCGGGTATGGAAATGGACTTCAGAGAAGTTTAGTAACTTACCTAAAGTCACACAGGTCCTGAGTCCCCTGGAGCTGTGTTGAATCTCAGCAGCACCTCCAGGCTTCTTCTATTAAATCACTCTCATGTCTATTATTGTAAGTTGGCTGATTAGCTCCACACAGTGTCCAAAGTCATCAGAAACAAAATAATTATTAGGACAGGAACAAACTAGCTGAAGAGGTTCAGTATAGACAAAGGAGCTGAAAGAGGGATCAATATAATACAAGTGTGTTTACTGCCAGGTGTCTTTGGAGAACTTTTTTGTCTTATATGACGCTAAGACCTGACGAGTCATCTAAAGGACCCTGTAAAAATGGAGTCTTTGAATATATATTTTGTGCCACATACTACTGTAAGAACTTTTACAGATAATAACTCATTTCATCCTCACAGTAACTCTTTGGGACAGGAGCTAGGGCCCAG
Source organism: Glis glis (assembly GCA_004027185.1). NCBI lineage: Eukaryota > Metazoa > Chordata > Mammalia > Rodentia > Gliridae > Glis > Glis glis. The sequence goes on from PVJS01003213.1 coordinate 22,182, forward strand.
GGAAGTTGATGTAGCATAAGGGATGGAGCTGGGCGTGGTAGTGTGCACCAGTACTTGGGAGGCAGAGACAGGAGGATGGCATGTTCAAGGCCAGCTTCAGCAACTTAGCAAGACCTTCAGCAACTTAGTGAGACCCTGTTTCAAAAAAGAATAGAGCTGGGGGTGTAGCCGAGGTAGAATGCCCCTGGGTTCAATTCCCAGTGCCACAAAAATTAATTAATTAGTTAATTAATTAAGAGATGGAGTTCGTGTTAGAACAAAAGGCAGTTGCTTCAGTGACTGTGTTAAGGAATGGCAGGGAGACGGAGAGTTGTGAAGCTTAGGGATGGACCAGGACTTCCCAAGGATGCTGGTATGAAAATGAGAAAACCTAGATCTCCCTCCCTCCCTCCTCGAATCCCTCATTTTTTTTTCATTGTAATGTATAACTAATGGGCCCAGACTGAACCACTTCAATGGAGATTGTCACATGTGTGAATACCCAGAAAAGAAATTCAAAATCAAATGGTTAAGACACAGGTTCCCAAATCAGACTGTCTGGGTTCAAATCCTGGCCCTACAGTTTAGTAGCTGAGTGATCATGCACAAATCACTTAAGCTTTGTGTGCCTCAGGTTCCTTACCTGCAACATGGGGGTAATGATAATATCTTCTCTTTAAGGTTGTTGATGTCATTCCATGCTCAGTGACTGGGGACTAGGGAGGACCTGGTCATAGCAGCTACCCTTGCGCACTACCAAAGAGCCATACATTTCAGAATGCAGCACCATCATTACTTCATATACAACCAAACTTAGATTGGCAGCATAGGTAATCCCTACTGTTCCTTGATGCTATGTAGCTTTTCCAAAAGAACCTGAACCTGAGAAAATTGAAAGAAATTGTTGCACACCTGCAATCCTAGCCAAATAAAGTTTTTTTTAAAGGGCTAGGGATGCAGCTCAGTGAAAGAGCATTTGCCTAGCATGTGTGAGGCCCTAGGATCAATCCCCACTACTAAAAATAGAAAAAAAGATGAGTCTTTTGCCTGCTTTCTGTTTTGTTGCCCAAAAGAAAATAGCTCCAAGCATTCATCTTGACAGCCAAGTGTACCTCTTATCCAGCTTATGTGAAGACGTTTTCAGTGTCCCTGGATGATACAGCAACGTGGTGGCACCTTCTGATGTTCCCAAGTGCTCCAAGCTATTAGGAAACTCCTTGTGGTATCAGAGCAAGAGGTTATCATGAGGAGAGAAAGAAGAGAGAAAAAAAGTTCCAAGCCAAGTACCACAATCATTCCCTCCTTATTTAGAAAGAACACCCCAGATTTCTCCAATGAATCATCCCTTCCCCACTCAGAGGCAATATCATTGGAATAAAAGGGACATGATTCACCCCTTCCTCCATGACCCAGGGATGGACAGGCCAAAGTGTACATTCCATCCTCCTGGTGACACAGATTAGTTCTAGGGTGGGCATTTGAGCCATGTTAGGAGCATGAGGATTGATTCTGTGATATTTGTTGATGAAATTAGCAAAGAGAGGTTCTTATTTCTACTGAAGTCACTAGTGGGGTGGAATAGAAAGTTTCAGAGTGTGGCAGACATCACACACCATGTAAGGGACAGCCTCATTGAAAATAGAGCTCGGTGTGGTAGTGCGAACCTGTAATCCCAGAATTTAGGAGGCTGAGACAGGAGGATCGCAGGTTTGAGGCCAGCCTCAGCAACTTAGCAAGACCCTCAGCAAGTTCACAAGTCTCTGTTTCAAAATAAAAAAATAAAATAGGACTGGGGGTGTGGCCCACAGGTAGAATGCCCTGGGTTCAATCCCAGTACTACAAAATTGATGGGGAAATAAAAACTTTCCAAGATAAGCAGAAATTAAAAGAATTCATGACAACCAAACCGACACTCAAGAAAACACTCAAAGAAATGAACTACAAAGAAGAAATGAGTAATAAACATTGGAACCAAAGAAGGAATGAATACCACCAAATGAACAACTGAACAATCGAGCATTAATATTGCCTCAAACAAAAAATTTAATTCAAAATGGCAGGAAACAAAAATCATCTCTCCGTAATAACACTGAACATCAATAGCCTAAACTCCCAGTTAAAAGACATCAACTAGCAAATTGGGTTAAAACTCATAATCGTACTATATGCTGCTTGAAAGAAACATACCTTATTGGGAGAAAGATTCACAAGCTGAAGGTGAAAGGATGGGAAAATTTTTTCATGCTAATGGAGACTGAAGGCAAACAGGGGTGACTACCCTCATATCTGACACAGCCAACTTTGAGCCGAAACTAGTCAGAAGAGACAAAGATCGTCACTTCTTAATGATAAAGTGAACCATCCAAAACAAAGACATAACTGTATTAAACATCTAGCCCCTAATATTGGTGCACCTATCTATGTAAAGCAAATTCTTATTGACTTGAAGACCCTGATAGACCCCAACACAATAAACCTAGGAGACTTCAACACACCCCTCACTCCATTAGATCAGTCATCCAGACAGAGGATTAATGAGGATACTTCAGACCTAAAGAACACTATAAACCTAGTGGACCTAACTGACATCTTTAGAATATCCCACCAAACACATTCTTCTCAGCTGCTCATGGAAGCTTCTCCAAAATAGACCATATTCTAGGCCAATAAATAAACTAACTAACTAAACTCGGGCTGGGAGGGTAGCTCAGAGTTAGAATGCCCCTGGATCAATTCCCAGAGCCCCCCCACACCCACACACATAATAAAGCACATGGGAGGAGCTTAGAGGCAGAGAGAATGAAATGGTATCAAGTTAACCCCTGTGTTAAACCAGACCTGAGCCAGACCTACCTCTGTACTTCTCAGTTACACGATCAGCAAATCTCTCTCTCTCCCCCACCCCTCTCTCTTTCTGTCTCTCTCTCTCTCTCTGTGTCTGCCTTTTCCACCCCTTTCCCACTTCTGGCTGGGTTTCTTGTTATAATGATGTGCATTCTAATTTCGCCTTATATCTGGCTCCAACCATAGCAAAATTATAGAATTACTGCCTCTCTCTAGAAGCCCTATAGCCCCACTCAAAAAAAGAAAGAAAGAAAGAAAAAGAAAAAGAGAGAAATAAATCAATCACGAGACTTCAAAACAATTAAAAGAATAGCCAAAAGCTTGAGCAGAATCTCATTTTCCTGAGGGAATCAACTCTCCAAATTAATAACAACACCCATGTCTACAGTGTAGAACACAAACTCATTTCCCCAGGTTTATAAACCTCCAAATAGATCCTGGACTCTATTAAAATGCCGATGGCTTTCATGAAGCTGTGGTGAAAGGGGAGAAGCAGATGACAAGCACATGGGGCACATGGGCCCATCCGTCCTGTTGGTGGCGACACAAGGGACACGGAGCATGTCAGGGATGGGGGGGACAATTGGTGTTCTTTACAAAATCACTTTGCTGTTCAAGCAGAACGGGGAGACAGTAAGTCAAATCTTCACTGTCCACCCTGCCTTCTGATGGAACATGAAAAACAAGTTAGATTTGGAAAATGGTCTATTATCCAACCCTCACTGAGGACAGAGGAACTGCACATGGGTCCCCGTGAATCCGCGTCCTGCTGGAAATTCCTACTGAAATAATCCTGACTGCTCAGCAATGCACTCCTTGTGAATTATATAGAAGTCCAGTACTATTACATATCTCCATAGATCATTTTGAAAGTTCTGGGGCAATTGGTGCAAAATTAACCAAGAAAGAGAAGAGGGAAGGTTGCACTTTGATGGTTATGGAATTTGGAGTTCCTCTTTGGCTTGCTATCAGGCATTGACTTGATTTGCTCATTCAATGTGTTTGTCTATGTGTGTCTCTGAGTATGTCTGTGTGTGAGTGTGTGTGTGCATGTGTGTGTGTGTCTGTGTGTGTGTGCATGTGTGTGTGTGTGCATGTGTGTGTGTGTTGGGCATCTACTACATGCAATGCACAATGACTGTTTCTGGATGGCAGCAGAACCCCATGTGTCAGGGCCACTGTCCACTGTTCACTCTCTGGTTGTGGACAGGTTGAAAACAGCTAAGGATGAAGATGATCACGAGTGAAGGTGTAAGGCAGCTTCAGAGAATGTAAGTGCCTGGATGAGTGTGAATAGTGCAGAGTGAGCCATGGTGGAGGAGGGCGACTTCAGATAAGTCTTGTGCCAGCCCTCACTGAGGACAGTAGAGTGGGGTGCAGGCCAGGAAAGAGCAACATGAAATCCCAGATGCAGAAAGCAAAATGCAGGATGTGGTGTTCAATGTGCAATGCAGATAAGCAAGGAATCATGTTCTGTCTCAGGAGACAAAATGGCACTTCAAAGGCACCAAAGCTCCGAAGCAGGACCAAGCTTGGTACAGCTGAGAGCCAGCATGCTGGGCCTTGGGGGTCAGAGGAAATGGCAGGATGCGTGACTGAAAATGGAGGTGACCAAGGTAGAAGTTTAGGGTGTAGTCTTACCATGATGGATGACACTGGAGAGTTCTGTACAGGTGATCAGCCTAAGTTTAAGGAGTGGCCCGCGGGCTGCAGGTGGCTAGACTGGGGCAGTGGGGGCATGGTGGCAGGAGACGGGTGGGAGTCATCATGCTGATCCACACATGAGGCAGCGGGCCTCACTCGAGTGACAGCAACAGAGGTGAAGAGAGGACACCTGCACCATTCCAAAGGTTAGTTGCAAGTCCCAAGGCAGCTCTGGCTCACTAGCTCTCTCTCTCTCTCTTTCTCTCTCTCTCTCGTACTTGGTATTAAATCAGGGGTGTCCTACCTCTGAACTACACCCCAAAACTATTTTATTTTTAATTTTGAAACAAAGTCTCACTAAGTTACCATATACTGCTGGCCTCTAACCTGCGATCCTCCTGTCTTAGCTTCCTAAGTACTGGGATTATGGGAGTGGGCCACCACGCCTGGATCTGGCACTCTTTAGTGCAACAGGAATTTTGTTTTATTTCTTGGATGTGTACATGGAAGCTGAAGAAGCGAGCCCTGAAGCTGAGCAGGGATGAAGGGAACACAGGCAGCAGGAACCAGTCACGGTGGCCGTGACAACAGCACAGGCGTCAGCAACATGGCCTGAGCCTGCAGAGCTGCGTCCATGCTGCCACCTCCCCACCAGGCTCTTCATGCTCTCCTTGCGTCTCTACATCATTCCCTTAAGATTAGACGCCCTGGGCAGCATCCTCGGAACGGCCAGTCCCCATCGCAGGCCTCGCCCTCAGCTGCAAGGGAGCGTTGGGAAGGACTCCTGCCTCCTCCGGGTTCTGCAGTCGGAGCCGGGGCTCTGCTTCCCACCGCGACTCAGACCAAGAAGAGCGCATGGCGCGAATCATGCACAGGATCAGGAGAGTGACATAAACATAACTCTCAGAACTGTCTATAGTGTGCTCTAGAACAAAGACCAAACGATTACATGGATATTCTTTTTCATCCACTTTTCTTGGTGCACTGTAATGAGACATTGTGATGAAGCTCAGTGTGATACAGACACACATGGAGTAGCTCTTGGTGTGTTTCCCTCTGGATCCCACCTGCTACCGACCCCTCCCCGTACATGTGGGGCGATTGGTAGTGACACCTCCCTACATGGACATAGCATTGTTTGAACTGGAATAAAGAGAAACTTCAGCACTGGCATAGGACGCATCAGTAGTATGTATCAAAAGGCCCAGGGATTTTAGTTGCTCGTGAACACAATCCAAGTCCACAGTGGGCCATGGCTGAGAAAATAGTATAAATCCCCATGGAAACACTACTGAAGGGGATTTAGTGAGAAAACATCCTTGAAGCTCTCTATCTGATTCATAGTAGGCTCAGGTATTTTTCCAGAGTTTATTTTCAAGGTGACATGAACAATCGTCATGTTCTGACCATCAGCACCACCCCCCTGACATTAGGATGCTATTTTCTTGACAGAGCTAAACAATGAAATCAAAAGCATGCAGGAGATAAAATCTTAGGCTGTACAATCAGACAGAGGTTGAGCAAGTGATTCAAGCTGCTAAGTCTCAGGTTAAAGGGAGATGCTAATAGCATCAAATGGATGCGGTAATTGTAGGAATTAGATGAGATAAATCTAGTGGCTCACATGGAACCGTTCAGTAAATATCAGCTACTACTTTGGCAAAGAGGTTTCGCAGCTTCTAAGAGTAGCCAGTTGTCTCAGAGTTGGACACGCACAAGCCCATCAATAGACACTACTTGAGTTGAAATATCAGCTCAGAATTGCTTGCAGAAAGAAGACTTGAAAACAAAAAAATGAAGGAAAGAACCTGAATGGCCCGATGTAAGTCATTTCTCATTTCAGGAGAAGGGTCTCTTTGCATGAACAGGGAACTACTCAGCAACCCTGCTTGTGTGATTCTGCCATGATTGGTAGGAACTCCATAAACATTCAGATTGGATGCAGCCACAATCAACGTGCATGCTGTACAGGGGCATTGACCATAGCCCTGGGTCACACCCTATGTGATTCCACCCAGAGACCAGAATCAAATCATCATGAACAAAAGTCCATGTTCCGTTCCACCCTCACTTTATGAGACCATTACAAGACAAAATGGAAAGTGGTGGTAAAAATGTTATGCAACGAGGAATGTTTTATAGATAGAAAAAACACCTCTGTTACATCAAAACCAGAATATTGATGGCACAATTTATCATATTCACTCACTATCATGTGTATGGTTTATATATTCTGTTGATAGCACATGAAAATATTTCAAATAAACCCTTAACTTTATAAGGATGGGCAATACTTGTCTTACTCATCTGATATTTTAATTTTTCATAAAAGAGAAAAATTAATCAGTAGACCAACTGGAAGAGTAGGCAGTAGACAGTTTTGTTTTGTTTTTTTTTAGCTTGGGAGCAGCAAGCATTCATCAGGCAGATAAAACCAACTTGTATTAAATTCTAGGCCAGAGTTCCATGAATATATACATTTTCTTGGAAAAATGGCTTTTAATAAGCCACAAATAAAAGCATGCTTGATGTGGCAGTATTTTCTGCAGACTTTCAAATAAACCCTCTTGAAATCAAGCTACTTTTTATCTCCTGCATTCAGTCAGGGCTTACAGTCTTCTCTACAGGGCACTCTGATGGCACCTATACACTAAATTCCCAGCATTAGGAAGGAGCAATCAGAAATCAGACCTAAGAAAGACCATTCCTACTTATTCTAAGTCAGAGATCCAACAGAAAGGAGTTTCATTTACTTGTTTAATGTGATTTCTAGTGGACAACAGGGTCATTTATGTGAGTTCAGGGTCATTTATGTGAGTTCAGCTTATTTCATCCCAAACTATAGCTTTTTCCTATATTATTTTGGCTACCAGTTTGTTTTTTATTTTTATTGAGACACAATATTTGTACATCTTTATGGGGTACATTATGATAATTTGATGCATGTATACAGTGTCCAATAATCAAATCAGGGTAATAAGTGTTTCCATCAATTCAAATGTTAATCATTTTTATGTGCAGGAAATTTCATAATCTTCTAGTAATATTGAAATACATCAGATTGTTTAACCTACCCTTTCCCCACTGTGCAAAGAAAAACAGAGCTAATTCCTCCTCTCTGTGATTTTAAGGCTCCTTCTTTAACTTCATTCTGCTCACCCTCCACCCCTCACCTCCCAGTCCCTAGGGACTGCTCTCCCATTCCATTCTTCCACAAGATTGAGCTTTTATTCCCCACAAATGAGTGGGAACATGTGGTCTTTGTCATTCAGTGTCTGACTTACTTGGAGTTGCATAGTGACTTCCGGTCCCATCCATGTTCCTATGAATGACAAAGTTTTATTTTTTAGCTGAATAATATTCCACAGTGTGTATCTCCCACATTTTCTTTACCCATGCATCCACTCATGGGCATCTAGGCTGATTCCATATTTTAGCTGTTGCGAATACTGCTACAAAATCATGGAAGCACACGCATCTTTTTGGCATGATGAGTTCTTCTTTGGATAGATAGCCCTGGTGGAATTGCTGGGGTGCATGGTAGTTTTAGGGTAGTTCAAGTTTTACTTATTTTGAGGAATTATCATACTGTTTTCCATAAAAATGGTTGTACTGATTAACATTCCCATCAAGAGTGTATGAGAGTTCCCTTTCTCTGCCTCCTCAACAGCATTTGTTTTTGTTTGTGTTTGTGTAGACAGCCATTCTGTCTCGGTGAGGTAGTATCACTAGGTGGTTCTGATTTGCATTGCGCAGGTGGTTAGTGGGATTTCTAGCAATGAGAGTCCTTTCTTCCTATACTTGGCCATTTGTAGATGTTCTTTGGAGAATTGTCTCTTTAGATTTTTAGCTTATTTTTAATTGGATCATTTGTTCTTTTGGTATTGAGCTTTTGAATTCCTTACATATTTCTGGATATTAATCCCTTGTCAGATGAATAATTTGCAAATATTTTCTCCGATTCTGTAGGTTGTCTCTTAATTCTGTTTATTATTTCCTTTGCTGTGCAGAAGATTCTGGATTTGATAAAAAAAATCTCACTTTATTAGTTGTACTTTTGTTGCAGTGCCTTTTGGATCCTAAGAAATCATGGCCTATACCAATGTCTTGAAGTGTTTCCCATAGTAATTTCATAGTTTCTGGCTTTACATTTAGCTGACTGATTCATTTTGAGTTGATTTTTGTGCACAGCAAGAGGAAGGGGTTTAGTTTCATCTTTATACTTTTGTATAGTCAGTTTTGCTAGCATACTTATTGAAGACACCATCCTTTCTTTACTGTATGTTCTTGGTATGTTTTTCAAAAGTTAGTTGGCTGTAGGAATATGGATTAATTTCTGGCTTCTCTATTCTGTTCCATTGGTCTATGTGTCTGTTGCTATACCACTACCATAACATATGGTAGTGGTATAACTTTGTAGTATGTTTTGAAATCAACTATTATGAGCACTCCCGTTTTTTTTAAATGCCTTCATTTGGTACTCTTACATATATATCATAATGAGGTATAGACTGACAGGAACATACATGCACACAACTCTTGGAGCACTTCAGTCCAGTTCCCACTCCCTTCCCTACCCCTCCCTGTGCATGGCTTTGAGATTGGAATTGGTCATTTTATATACATACATAGCATTGTTTCAAATATTATATTCTTTGCATCTTAATATCACTTCAGAACAAATCAGTCTCTTTCCCTAAATTTTTATTCTAGTAGGACTGATGTGTCCTGGTGTGATTGAGTGCTCATTGTGGCTGACAACAGGGCCCTGGCCATCTCTGTTATTCACCTGGCACAGTGTCTGCATTTAAATGTTCAACAAATGAGTCACAGGAGAACATAAGAAGATGCATATTCTAGATGAATGTATTATCAGCTAGGTGGATGAAGTTGAACACCTCACCTATTCAGTGGTACACCCAATTTTACCAACTTTACTAAACTCGTTTTCTTCATCCGCAAATTATGGGTCGGATTCCCTTCCCCATAGAATTGTAATGACAAATAAACAGAGAAATTAATGTACAAGGTCCAGTGGACCTTCAATAAATGCCAGTGAAATCCCGAAGAATATTTTAGAAGAATTTAAAAAAAAAAGCCCTCTTTGGAGAAATCAGAATCTAAGCAATAATAACGATGGCTGTGAATAACAGAGCCTCGAGAGACATCCCAGCCTTTCAGAAACCTCCTTCAACTTGCTGGTGTTAGGGAAATGAAGGAACTGAAAGGGAAAGATGCTGCTCTTAGGTCCAAATGCAGATAGGTGTTAGAGAATCAGAGTGGGTGACAGGTGAGTCTTCAGGGAAGAGGAACAAAAACAAAAGAATGAAGTGGGTATGATAGTCAATCTAGTTTGTCAACTTGACCTGATCATGACACACCCAAGATCATGTGACTTTGGGTGTGTAACAGCAGATTAAACAGAAAGCCTGCCCTGAATGTAGGCAGCAGGATTCTGATAGGTGCAGGACTTAGATAAAAGAGGGAGAAGCCGCGTAGAGCAATGTGTGACTCTTTCCAAAGAAAATGCATCTGCTCTCACCTGAGATCGTCGGCCTCCGTCTCATAGAACTGGAACTTCGCCATTTCTCTGAAGAGCTTCTTGATCTTCTGCTCTCATCTGAGATCGTCGGCCTCCAGCCCTTCGAACTGAAACTTCACCATTGTTTCTCCGAAGAGCTTCCTGATCTTCACATCTTGGACTGGGACTGAATTAGTGGTTGCTCCAATCCTAAGACTCCAGCTCTTAGACCGCTCAACCAGCTACTGGTTCCTCTGACTCTCCACGTGCAGTCAGAACTTGGGACTACATTGCTTCAAACTGTTAAGCCCATCTGATAAATCCCTTTTTCAAATATACTCATTCTGTGAATTCTATTAATCTAGTGAACCCTGTCTAATACAGTGGGGATCTTGAATTCCATTTGCCCAGGAAAACAGGCTCCTTATCTTCTTCTTAAGTTAAGGCAGCAACACCACCTCAACCCTGAACCTGCTCTTCTTCTTCCCATCAAATAACACACCAAGTCCAAGTGATGAGTGTTTGTGTGAAGTTCCAAGGAATACTTTACATGTGATTTTGTGATGATCTTTATGAATCTATACAGCATCAGGAAAGACTGCTCACCTCCTTTTTCCTGGTACTGGAGATTTAACCCAGGGGCATTCTACCTCCAAGCTACACCCCCAGCCCTATTTTTATTCTTTATTTTGAAACAGGGTCTCACTGGGTTGCAGAAGGCCTCACAAGTTGCTGAGGCTGGCCATAAACCTACGATCCTCCTGTCTCAGCCTCCCAAGTACTGGGATTACAAGTGTGCGCCACCATGCCCGGCTGACTGCTTACCTTTTAAAAACAAATCAAATCGTGATATTGTTCTGTTTATCTAAAAAGTAATGACTAAAATGAATTGGGCATGTAACAAGTAGGCACTGTATGGCAGACACTGCCTTAAGTGCTTTATGTGGGTCTCACTTATTCTCACAACTCTATGAGACACATTGCTCCTGTCTCCATTTTACAGGTGGGTAAACGCGAAGAGTTAGGGAGTTATTCCAAAGTTATCCAGCTCACAAGCAGTGGTAGCTGGAACTTGGCCCACTGGGTTCTAACTATGTGACTATAGAGCCTCTGGTTGGGTATCTTCTCTCCAGGTGACATTCCACCCTGCTATGCCCCAGGAGGCTGGCTCCTGTGGAGTCCAGTAATGGCTCCCTGGCCTCTTGGCTTCAGGCTGAGTTTGGGTGGTCGGATCCAGCATGAGAGGGAAAGGAGGGAAGACACAGGTCAGAAACTTACCCTTCTGGTTCCTCCCTGGGAGTTCCCCACAGTCTGACATTCTTAACAGAAGGCCCCTCTTCATACCCCTCCACTGTGGCTTCCATTTCTGTCCCCTCCCCTTGTCTGTCTAGGCCCAGGGTTCATAGCGGCAATGCTATTACTGATCCCGGTATAGACAATATTTTCTGTGGTTTCCTCATCCCCAGCCCACAACTCTGTGAATAGTCCCACTGTAAAATATCTCTTCAACTTGTCCTGATTTGAATGTGCCTTCTGGTTCCTGTTGGGTCCTTGACTGATACAGCCTTTCATGCCTTTGGTCTCAAAACACCCCTGGTCTCCACAATCCCATGCTCCGGGGATTAAGGAAAGGCTTTCCCCCACTTCTACAGGTGAATTCCTGCTCCACCTGTATGACTTCTCTTACTCTCTTACTCAACCCTCCTCAAACCTTTGAAACCTCCCTTCCCATTTATGGGCAAAATAAAGAACTGCTTCTGTTATTCCTAAATGCCCACAACGTTGAGAGCACATTATATTGTATACATGTGAGCCTGAGCATGTACAACTATACCCAGTACCTAGTAGATAGGAACAAATGATGGTGCCTTCTTACATTTACTTTTTTATCAAGTTCAAATCAACTGTTATGGACATTCCATTTAGTAACATGGAAGATGATACTTATCTTAATGGGTTTTGTTGTTGTTGTTTGTTTTGGTACTGGATATTGATCCCAGGGCATTCTACCTCTGAGCTACACCCCCAGCCTTTTTCTATTTTTTATTTTAAAACAGGGTCTCCCTAAGTTGCTGAAGGTCTCATTAAGTTGCTGAGGCTGCTCTCCAACCTGAGATCCTCTTATGTCAGCCTCCCAAGTACTGGGATTATAGGCATGCTCCACCAAGCTCAGCTAATTTTAATGTATTGACTTGAGTGGGATGAAGGATGCCCAGAAAGTTGGTAAAACATGATTTCTGAGTGTGTCTGTGAAGGTGTTTCTGGAAGAGATTAACATTTGATTTGGTGAACTGAGACAAAGGGATATCCCTCCCCAATTTGGTTGGCCATTTTCCAATTAATAAAGGGGTTGAACAGAACCAAAGGGTGGAGGAAGGTCAGATGCACTTTCTTTGCTTGAGCTGAGACATCCATCTCTCCTGCCCCTGGTCATCACTCCTCGTTCTTGATCCTTCAAACTCATCGGAAATGACACCACTGGCTTTCATGGTTCTCCAGCCTCCTACCTAAGCAGATCATGGGGCTCTTCACCTCCATCACTGCATGAGACCATTCCTCAAATAAATGTCACATTGCTTCTGCCTCTGAGCAGGACCTGAATAATATAATAGTAACCAAATATGAAATAGTAAAATCTCTGAAATTGGGATCTTTCTGGAAAATAAAACTCTAACATACATCCAATAATTCACTATTTATTTATCTATTTATTTTAAGTAAAACCAGGATTATTTATTTTTTCCAATAACAATAATTTATTCTTCAGTCAACAATATTACAAATATTTAAAAATTACTAAATAGTTGGCAGCAAACTAATCCATGACAGAGTTAAATTACCAATACAACAGACAGACTGGAAGTTTAGACACCTGGAAGATAATAAAAAACTAAAATATGTAACAAAACAATTGAAGCTGAAGGCATTGATCTAGTGTCCATCAAAGCATGGGTTCTGTTTTCATTTAGAACAACTACAAAACGGCTTTAACAAGTCTTTGGGAATATAATGGATGGATGTGTTCCTCCATCTCCAGGCAGGGAAGTTTAGGAGGTGGGGGCTGGTCACCGTGATCCCACCCGGACTGCACAGGGAACACTGCTGTCATCATCTTGGTCCTCTTGCAGGGCCTGTGTCTGGTGGCTGTCGGTGGAGGACAGCTTGCTGCTGGACTCCATGTCTGCTCTGCTTGCCCCTCCTTCCCCGAGTCCTGTGAGAATGGAGAGGTGAGCAGTTGGTGGGCAGTTCCTCCTCCATCCCTCCCTGAGGCTCTAACTGAACCTTCACTTCTATTTGATTTGGGCGAGGAAGAGGCTGGCAAGGGGCCGCAGCCTGGTCTACCTGCTGGGGTGGTGAAGGCAGGAGATGGCATCTGGCTGGAAAGGCATCCTGAGGGGATCCGGGGGTCCCCAACGGGCAGGAGTTGGTGTTGGACACCTCAGGCTGCGACCTCGGGATCTCCAGACATATCTCTGTGGTCAGGACGCCGAAAGTGGAGTGTGTAGTCGGCAGGAGAGGGTTTCTGCAGAGGCCAGCTCGTATAGCAGCAAGGCAGGGGAGCCTGCAGGACGGGTAGGCTGCCGGCACCAGAGCGGGGTTGGCCAGGTGCTTCCACTCAGCAGTGGGGTGCTCCTTATCAGCAGCGGGAACAGGGTGAGATAGGGGACAGGGCAGGCCGAGGGGCCCGACACCTTGCACACCGAGAAAGTCGCCCATTTCGAGTTCTGTGGGTCAGATCCAAGGAGAGGAAGAAAGGGAGATACCGAGAGGGCTGTCCTTGATCCCACTCCTTGGAGACCAAGTGCGCCGCGTGCAGCTGGCCCTTTGTGACATCACCGGAGTGCGTGATGTGGGCAGGGCGTGCGGAGCGCGGGAGCGAGGGCAGGGCGGCACGCGGAGGCTCGGTGCAGAGTGGAGGTCGCTGAAGGCCCCACAGCGCTGGCTCCTCCTGAGCTCCATCCGCGGCTGCCAGCAGGTGCTCCGATAAATGCGCTGCTCCCTGGGGACTCTTGGGACTGCAGCAGGATACACCACACCTCTTGGGTTCCACACACGGATTCCCAAGGCTTCTGGGTGCCTGGCCTCAGCCGCTAGTGTGGCGCCTAGTGCCTGCGTATTGCCAGCCCGCTCCTGGTGGTTACAAGCTGTGGTTTGGGGGCACATCATTCGTTCAGCCCACTAGGAAGCAACCGGCTTTGCCAGTTCCTCTTGGGAATTCTCCCGTGTCTCACCGTGTCTGCATCGCCGCGAGGCCAGCCTTCCCCTTGAACCCCTGGTGCTGCCAGCGGCGCCTGTGTGTCCATCCGAGTTCATGGCGTGGTGTCCTCGGTTGACTGGATCCTCCAACCCACCCGCGGCATCCCTTCCCGGGAGCCACCTTTCCTTCTCTTCTTTCTGCGCATTTGGTCCGCCGCTGCTGTGGCTGGGGTCGCAGAGCTCTCCTGCTTACCTCCTCTAGCCACTGTTGAAGTTACATCTCGCTTTGCTCTTTCTCTCGGTTCCCTTTCCAACATTCCACGCTGCTCAGAGTTCCCATGACTCCCTTGCTGATGTCGAGTTATCTTTTATTTGCTCTCCCTGCAATAGTCTTTCTTTTCTCACCCTTGTTCCTCTCTGTGGCTCTTCAGCCATCTTGGATCCTGTCTCCTGGCCACCAATTTCTACATGACGTCCTTTTTTCATAATCAAATGATTCATTTCTTCATTCATTCAATACATGTTTGAGGATGACTTTGGTAGGGGCTGTGGTAGATGTTGGATAGGAATAAAATAGACCTTATCCTCTAAGAGTTATTTTTCCATCCCTGAGCTACATCCCAGCCCTATTTTTTTAATTTTGAAAAAAGATCTCACTAAGTTGCTGAGGGTCTCACTAAGTTGCTGAGGCTGGCCTCGAACCTGCAGTCCTCCTTTCTCAGCCTCTAGAGCGTGTTGCCATGCACTGTGCCCAGCAAAGTTCAATTTTTCAAAATTACAAATGGTGGTCATGAATTCATCCTCATGGTCTGGCCTGTTGGAGATTATTGTCGTCATTTCAGCCTGGAATTCGATCCTGGGTAGTGGAGGAAGCACTTCGCGTGACCGTGTGGACAGGGTGGCGAGTCATGTTTCTGGTGCTGGCTCTGACATTACCTTTCCCAAGGACCTCAGGCAAATCCGCGAGGCCATCCAGGCTTCAGCATCTCTCTCTCTAAAGTGAGTGCAACGCGACGTTCTCCAATTGTCTTACACTCTAAAATTGCAAATCAACCTGTGTCTCTGATGTCAATCACTTCTACAGATGAAGACTCACCCAGGTCCTCCCCAGCAAGTGAGTAGAGAGTAGAACTCACGAGTTTTTGGTGAGGAAGTTGTTAGATTTTCTTGTTTATTCATTTAAGTTGAATTAGCTGGCAGTATTTAAACACTGGGAAATCACATATAACATGGATTCCTAACTCTTGTGAAATAAGAGCGTTTAGTAATACTGAGTTACATGCTCATCTGACTATTTGGCTGGAACTAATGAAGGGCTACCCTTTGGAGTGACCTGCTCAGTCATGTTGCCACAGTCCCCACTGGTCCCTACTGGCTTGTGCACAGCTCTCATTCTTTCTTTATGTTACTTGCCTTGTCCTTTAAGACAATGAGTTTGCAACTCCTATACTACACCATAATTGGGTATGTGAGTTTGTGTGTGCGCATGCTTGTGCAGAAGTGGAAAGGAAGATAATACACATTCATGCAAAATTTTAACTGTTGAGGCCACAGGAGTAGTTCATTACGTACTTAGTGTGTGGGAGGTCTTGGATTCAATTCCCGGAACTTATTTTTTTAAATTACAACTTTATCTAAAAAATAAAACTGGGCAAAATCACTGATACGCTTTATCCTCAATTAATAGGTAATTAAATTTTGGACTTAGTCTCTGTCATTGATTGGGGAAAACAGAAAGGGAAAGGCCATTTAGAACCTAGATCTCATTTGAGTTACACATCAACTTTAGCTTTGCGGATAGTTTTCCTTTGTCCAATCTAATAACCACAATATGTATAGAGGCACTATCAGATAAAACCCACACTACGGGGTAAACAGCTTGGTAATAAGAAATGACCGATCGCTTTCCTTAACATCTGCCTGCATATAAAGAATCTCACAGCTCCACTGGGTCATTTCCAATCTCCTGAAGAACTTTGAACTCAGCTTATTTTGCTAGCAGCTCAGGTTGGTTAATTAAAGAAGAAAATTTAAAAAACTGTTCTCATCTCCTTTTAATTCTGTAATCCTTTTTTCCCTAAGAGCAAACCATGTTCTTTATTTACAGTTTTATTTATACTTCACTCTGGATAATTTCACCATGGTTTACTATTTGTTTTCCTATTTTTCTTTTTCTCAGTGGAAGACAGTAGATTAAACATTTGCACTATAGGCTGAGAATATGTTAAGAGTAGAAACCACTTTTGTCTCATTTAATTTGCTCCCCTGCACAATTTTCTTCATTGTTCAATGAAAAAGTAACCACTAATTGCACTTCATTCTTCCTCACATATATTTTTTGGCATCTTTCAAGAAGAAATACTTCTTTCCACCATGCGACCTTTCTCATGATATGACCTCTACACTGATGTGAGAATTTGCTCAAGTGTTGCACAAGGTCTTGAAATGTCCCTGGTCTTCCCTCTGACAGCTGGTCATTCTGTATCATTTGCCACTCTCAAACCATGTTTTTTAAGAGACTGCAGTTTTTCTAAGGAACAAGGGCAACACATCTAAGACTTTTTTTCTTCATCCATAGGTAAGAAAGGTGTAATTTTGAGATTATCCAAATTATTATCCAAAAGAGGAGTTGCCCACAATATACAATTAATTGGCTCAAGGCAAATAATATCACAGAGACAGCAGTTAGCAGACTGACAGAGGGACATCAGTGACATTTCATGCAAAGGTGCGTGATGCACAATTTAAGAAATATAAAGACGTCAGAAAGGACTTTAGGACGTCCAACTATTTCTATTCAACCTCATTCGAATGTCATTTTGATCCCTGTGTGTCACTGTGTTCCTTCTTTCCTTCATTGTCATAACGAAGAATTTCTGGAGCAGATCAAGATCCGCTGGTAATGGAATTAAAAAAAAAGTGTGTCCTCAGGTTTTTTGACACTATCCATTTCTGTCCATTCTGGAATTTTAATTCAAAGGATATTTCTTTTCAAGGTAGAAGTAAAGGGAAGTATACTGCCAAAATATAAGAAAAGTCCATTAAGATAGCCATTGCTTATTTGATTTTATGAAAATTGTTTTCTTCTCCCTGAAAGAAATGAAGGCTTTATGACATATTTATTTTTAATAAAACTAAGCAAAAATAAAAGTTATGGTAATTCTTTTTAAAAAGATAATGATAGTTAACCAATATAATTACAATGCTTAGCAAGAATAACAAAAATAACAAAAATCAATGTGATTTCCAGAATAGTAGGAATCTACAGCTTTCTTGCTATGAATAACCTATGTATAATCCTTTTACAAGTAATTTTTAACATATTTTCTATATGGTGCTGAATCACTTAATGTTGTTAGCTTTTTGCATATTATTCAACAAACTAGACTATATATATGTGAATATTTATTAAATTATATTTTTATTAAATTCTACTATACCCATTGATTCGATTTTCAAAAGCATCAAATGTTTTATGATTTTAATAGGTACATATTTTATTTAGATTTCTGTTGCCCAGCATTGAACATTTAGAAACAATCTTTGGAGTTTGACTGATGAAAATTATCAACCTGCATAACTGAGAACATGTTCTATTCTGGCTCCGATACACTGAGTAAGAGGCAGGGCTTCAGAGGGCTTAGTTCCAACTTTCCTGATTTTATGGTCTCTAAGTTGTGCTATATTAACCAATATTTAACCTCCTATGATTCAGGATGTGAACAAAACGAAAACCTCCTGTCTATGCATTTTACGGTCAAGTAGAGATTCGGAAAATGAATAAACACTTATACGATGCAATGTCAAAAGTGCGATTTTTAAAACGTGGAGTTTGGTGATAAAGAATGAGGAGCTACTAATCAAAAAATGTATGGAATACATCATGGTGTCCATAAAAAAGGAAAACTAGGGCTTGATATCAGGAAATTAAAAAGCACAAGAGGAAACAAAAAGTTCTCAACAAATAAAAAGAACAAGATGGATGAGAATAGTGTATAATCAATGCTATTTCTGAAAACAACTAGATCGTCTTTTTATCATTATAAATCTAGGCAAAATTACGAGGGGTATAATCTCAACAATTCATCTAACAGGCCTTCTTGAGGGCCTACATTGCGTCAGACACAGTTAAAGGCCCTGGAAACACAGCAGTAAACAAAGCTAAGCCCTGTGCTTGGAAGCTGGCTGATGGCATGTAGCTGCTCAGGCTGAGCACTGCACAATTCTCGGAAGCACGTTCACATGGATAGGATGTGTACTCCCTGAGACTGTGCACTATAACAGCTCTGCTCTAATTATAGCATGTATTCTGATGCAGGAAGACAGAGCATAAACAGTAATATTGCTTAGAAGTGCTTTGGGAAAAAATAAGAGAGGCATTTAAAAAGCTATTTTAGATGTTGTGGTCAGAGCAAGTGTCCCTGATAGGGTAATATTGCGTGATTTGATCTGATTCATTCTGTGTAGGAATCATTCTGGCTTCTGCAGGGAGCAAGGGCAGAAACAGAGACAATGGCAATAGGAGGCTGTTGCAATAATTCCAGCGAGAGACGATCTGTCTGGGGCTAGCGAGGAAAGCAAGGGAGACGGTGATGTATTTTGGAGGTACAGTCCAATTTTCTAATGGATTGGAGACAGAACATGAGAGGAAGGGAAGAATCATGAATGACTGGGGATTTTATCCTGAGCCACTGAAAAACTGGAATACAGGTTTCCAAGACAGGGGAGAAGTGTGAGCAGAGATCAGGGCTGGCTTGCAAGTGTAACCTTTCAGAGGCGGGTTGGAAATCCCAATGGAAATGTCAGCAAGCAATTGGAGATGTGAATATGGAATTCAGGGGTGATATGGGTATGGTGATATAATTTGATAATTGTGATGTATAATTAATAAAAAATAGCAGACAAAAATCACCTGGCATAATAGTTCCCAACCCTGGCTATACATGGTAACCACTGGAGAGTTTTCAGAAAGTACGTCTGAACCCTATGCCAGACGTGTGTGTGTGTGTGTGTGTGTGTGTGTGTATGTGTGTGTGTTACTGGGGGTTGAACCCAGGGACATTCTACCTCCAAAGCTACTCCCCCAACCCTTTTTGTATTTTGTTTTAAAACAGGGTCTTAATATGTTGCTGAGAGTCTTAAAAAGTTTCTGAGGCTGCCCTCAAACCAGCAATCCTCCTGTTTCAGCCTCCCCAGTATTGGGATCATAGGTGTGTGCCACCATGCCCAGCTGTGCTAGACTTTTTAAATCAAAGGTCTGGGGGTGACATTAAGACATTTGTATTTTTATAAAGCTTCCCAAATGAGTCTTAAGAGCAGTCAAGGTTAACAACCCTTGATTTAAGAAGTCGAGAGAAAGAGAGGAAAGAAAGAAAAAGAAAGAGAGAGAGAGAGAGAGAAGGAAGGAAGGAAGGAAGGAAGGAAGGAAGAAAGAAAGAAAGAAAGAAAGAAAGAAAGAAAGAAGAAGAGAAAGAAAGAAAGAAAGAAAGAAAGAAAGAAAGAAAGAAAGAAAGAAAGGGATATCTAAGAACTGAGTGGTGGGAGTCTGTGGAGTTCGTAACTCAGGAAGACGGGGCAGAAGTAGCAGAGGGGACAGTGGCCGCGGTACCTGGAGTGCAGTGCTGTTTGTAAAGGGGAGACAGCCGACCTATTGGCTTTGCAGACCACACAGACTCTGTGGTCACTACTGAACTCTGCTGTGGGAGGACAGCACCTCAAAACAGCACGTAAATGGATGGATGTGGCCATGTTCCAATAAAACTTTATTTACAGAAGCAGGTGGCAGGCCAGATGTGCTCCACGCGCTGTGGTTTGCCAGTCCCCGTGTAGCACGTCCCAGGAGTGGTCTCAGCGGCCTCCGAGTCCCATCGTGATGGTGGACCAGGAGCCCAGGGAGGAGTGTGGGCTCACTCCTCAGTGACAGCCAGGAAGCCATCAAGGCTGGGGATGTGGGGGGGTAGAGCCTATGGCCACGCCTTACTTATTTAAATATCTCAAAGCTTTCTAATTGAATTCACTGTGCCTAATGGAATGCTTATAGGTAGAGATTCAATAATAGGCACTGATTTTTTCTATCATTTCACAAAACCCTTTTTCTTTCCTTCTTTTTTTTCTTTTTTTTTTTTTTCTTGTTTTTCTTCTTCTTTTTGGTACTGGGGATTGAAATCAGGGGCATTCTACCTCTGAGCTACACCACCAGCCCTTTTAATTTTTTATTTTGAAACAAGGTCTCGCTGAGAGTGTCACCAAGTTAATTAGGCTGTCCTCAAACCTGTGATTCTCCTGTCTCGGCATCCCAAGTACTGGGATTACAGGCATGCACTACCACACCAAGTTGCAAAAGCCTTTTTCATATAAAATACAACAAAATTAGAGAAATGCCACTCGAAATGAATCCCTGAACAAATCAGTGTTTTCTCTGCAATGCTGAATATGCCGTTGCTTGCTTTCAAGTTGGGGTGGCAGGGATACATTAATGTAGGTGTCCTGCTTGGGCTTTCCTTGTAAGATTTCATTTTTCTTCCCACTACACTTGTAAGAGTAAGGCAGAATACATTTCATCTTGTGGGTTCTCCCAGTCACACAGGGGTAAAGGATATTACTAATAATGAACCAAGCTTCTAGAAAGCTGGGGGGAATCTGTTGAAAATGCAACTTCTCACACAAGAAAAAAATCACAGAGGAAGCCATTCTTTGGGGACCCAGACTGTTGCTTTCACTTGGTTAACAGCTAAATCATAATGATTATCATGATAATTTACAGTTTCAGAGACCCTCTAACTCAAATACCTGAAAGGGTTTTGGAAACTCAAACACACCCTTCCACTCTGGTGGCTGCAAAGCCTGCAATTTACGAAGACACAGGCAAGCATCCAGGTTAAAGCAAGTGATTGTTCCATGTGGTCCGAGAGAAGTGAAGGGAGAAGCAAATCCTAGCAGCAGGACTCCAGAAAACTGACCGGCCTGGGCACGCTGACGAGCTGTGCCTATTTGGGGGCTATGATTCAACAGATGGCCTGGACATTTCTGCTAAGGTCCATGAGAAGACTTGTTACACAGTAGGAGTACAACAGGAATTAACAAGTTGGAAGTACAGCAAGCAGATAACCTACTCCCAACTCTTCAACAATGTGTATGTAGATGTAACAGAGCAAGAGTTGGATTCCAGACCAACTGACATTAATTGAACTTCTACTAAGCGCTCGTTGTCAGTTGAGTTCTACTATTAAATGAACACAGAAGGGAGAAGACTTCTGGTTCTGCAAAAGATGGAGTAGTCCCACTCTATCCAGTCTTCCCTTTTGCAGATAAAAATCCCTGGACATAACAACATAATGAACATGATAGGAAGACTCTGAAAAGTGCAAAGAAGAGGGAGACAGTCTAAAATCTTGGGGGCTGAGGAATGATGCAGGGGGTTCTGAGCTTCTTTATGGCCTCCTGTGTATCAACAACATGCTACCAAGACTTCAGCTCTGTACCACTAACCAGCACAAACAAGAAAGCTCCAAGAAGAATTCATTCTCCTCAACCAAAGGACCAGGAAAAGAGCAGAGTAACAACATTAAAATTTTGCCCTCCACTAGCCAAACACCACAGAACAACCAGACCTCCCCAAGTGCAGCCACACCTAAGGCGTAGCAGAGGCAAGCAGGCTGCCCACTTCCAACAACCCAGGCTCTGATTCCCCCACCCAGTGGTGTCAATGGGGCAACGTGGGAAGCATCTTCCATCCCTCGACCAGCCAGATAGAAGCAAGCAGCGCCAGATCCCTCAGCAGGCATTGTCTTCAGACCAAGCTGGCAGCTCAGATGGATTATTGTTACATGGAGTAGTTCCACTTACTCGTATATATCATATCAATGGAAACATTGTCCATTCCTTTGTACCTGGTTTTTTTCCTGTAACAAAACATTTTGAGATTTATAGAAGTAGTCATATACATCAATATATTTTTATATATTTTAATATATTTTTATTAGTGAGTGATTTTCTATCTTTATGTATTTTATGTATATGTATTTATATATATTTTATATATTTTATTTATTTTTATATATTTTAATATGTTTTTATTAGTGAGTGATTTTCTATTTTATGTATATATACATTTTGTGTATTCATTCTCCTATTGATGGATAATTGTGTTGTTTACAGTTTTCAACCATTATTAGTAGAACTGTTGTGAACATGTATGCACAATATTCGCACAGACATAATTGGTTCTGGTTTGATCAAACAAAAATACCAGTATCATTCTCTTGGGCATAGTCATCTATTTTAGCTATCTCCTCTAACTAAATTAACCAAGTAATTATTACATTTTATCTCACTTTGTGCTTTTTAAAATTAGAAAAAGAAAGGGAGAGTTTTGTGGTATGCATCCAGTGTGGTGAAAATATGGTATTTCAGTTCAAACTAATGGTATAAAATCAAGATTTATATTTCATGTACCCAACCCCGCTTATTGAATCTAAGTAGCAATGTCTGAAATGAATGAAGTGCCCCCTGCAGTTGATGTGCTCACAAACAAGTTGTTTGGTAGTATAGAAATTGAACCATTTAATTTGAGGGAGTTTGGGGACAGAGGGGCATCCATTTCCAAAGTTGGAAGTGATGAAATTTCATACTGAGCAAGGCCATTAATAAGCTTTAAAATTAGCAAATTAAAGGAAATCTAAGAATGTTAAGTGGCCTCCATTCCTGGGAAGCACAGGCCATGCATGGTATTTTATGGGTAGAGCCAATTCCCCTTCATTTATGGGAGATTCCTAAGATACTCTGTGCTTCTCTCCATGAAATAGAAAGAAAGAGGGTGGTAGGCAAGTCACTTTTGAAACAGACCCAATGTAGAGATCCATTCTTCTAACAATTTAAAAACCTACTCTACATTGCCATATTTTTTTTTCCTTTGGTAGTGAGGATTGAACCCAGGAACATTCTAATTCTGAGCTACACCTCCAGCCCTTTTAATGTTTTATTTTGAAACAGGGCCTCACTAAGTTGCTGAGGGTCTCACTAAGTTGCTGAGGTTGGCCTCCAACCTGCGATCCTCCTGTCTCAACAAGTGCTGGGATGACAGGTGTGACATCACCATGATTTAACCACACATTGCAGTTTAATGAGAAACTGAGAAGCCAAGATATTTCAAGACAAAAGATTGAGAATATTTCAAGCTGAAAATATAATCTTATACTTTCAAAGATGTATTTTAAAGTGGAAATTAGAATACATGGAACTTGGGATTTTCCCCAAAAAAGGGGAGACCAGTAGAGTAGAGAAAGACCAGAGGGAGGGAGGATGGGAAGGAAAGGGGAGGTACTGGGGAATGAAACCGACCACATTGTACAAATATATAGCAATGAATCCAACCATTGTGTATAATTATAATACACCAATAGAAAGGAATAATTAATTAAAAGAAAAAAGGCTCTTAAATAAAAGGAAATATTTGGAAATGGATCCCATGAGCAGTAGTACTGCAATCTTCAGTTTTACTCTGCATCACCACCTCTCTTAGGGGCCCACTAAGCTTCTAGTGGCTAATGTGCCAGGTTCAGGGGCCACCTGGTGTTCCTCCAAAAGGCTTAGTGAACATTTCCATATATAGTGGTGATGAAGGTATTGCTAAAGAAAGGAGAAGGAGACGCCTCTCTTGCATGAGGCTAAGTACCCGTCATTGTCTTTAAGAGACATAGGAGCCAGGCGTGGTGGCGCACACTTGTAATCCTAGTACTTGGGAGGCTGAGACCGGAGGATCCGGGTTCACGGCCAGCCTCAGCTACTTAGTGAGGCCCTCCGCAACTTTGTGAGACCTGGTTTCAAAATAAAGTATAAAAAAATAGGTCCAGGAGTGTAGCTCGGAGTTAGAACACCCCTAGGTTCAATCCCCGGTACTGCAAAAAAAAAAAAAAAGAGACATAGTCTAAAATTTGGCTCTTGTGAATTGTACTACCATAAACATGCATGTACATGTGTCACCATAGCATTCTGACTTTAATTTTTTTTTTTGAAAAGTCAGGCATGGTGGTTCATGCCTATAATCCCAGTACTTGGGAGGCTGAGACAGGGGATCACAGGTTCAAGGACAGCCTCAGCAATGTAGTGAGACTCTCATCAACCTAGCAAGACCCTGTTTCAAAATAAAAATAAAATAGGGCTGGGGGTGTATCTCAGAGGTAGAATGTCACTGGGTTTAATCCCCAGTACCATACACACAAAAAAAAGAATAAATAATTTTTTGGAAAAGATTCTAAGGAGTGCTATAGTTGGGTCATATGGTGGTTCCATTCCTAGTCTTGAGGAACCTCCATACTGATCTCCACAGTGGTTGTACTAATTTACAATCCTACCAACAGTGTATAAGAGTTTCTGTTTCCCAGCCAGGCCTGGTGGCACACACACATAATCCCAGTACTTCGGAGGCTGAGACGGGGGATTGCAGGTTTGTGGCCAGCCTCTGCAACTTAGTGAGACCTTCAGCAACTTAACCATACCCTGTTTCCAAATAAAAAATTAAAAGGCAAAGGGTGTGGTACAGAGGTAGAATACCCCTGGGTTCAACCCCCAGTACCACACACACAAAAAAGAGTTCCTGTTTCCCCAGTCCTCACCAGCATTTATTACTCTTTGTGTTCTTAATGAGTGTGATTCTAACAGAGGTTAGATGGAATCTCAATGTAGGAAGGAAACAGTTCAAATGTCATTTCCATATATGAGGGTATCACTACCAATCGCACTAAATGTACGGGGAGGGGAAATATGCAGAGGGAAATATGCCAAGTTATGTGTGCATGTATGCTTGTATCACTTTAAATCTCACTGTGATGTATAATTACATGCACCAATAAAAGTATAAACAAATTAATAGATACTGAGACTGAATAGAGAGACAGAGAGAGACTAGCTGTAAGAGTCCTACACAAAACAGTCCAAAAGCAATGGACAGCCTTTCTAAAACCGTGGAACTGATTAGGTGATTCTCAGGGGAACACCGAAAGAGAAACTTAAATTATCTTGTTTCTGAGAAACTCTGGGCAGTCAGGTCCTCGTTTGCTTCATTCCATCCTTCAGAGGATGCTTTTGTATTGCTATTATGAATCTCTGTGTCGTAAGTTCACTTGGACTACAGTAAAGTCTTGATCAACTAAATTAAAAATAGAGGCTGCTTCCCTCTCATGCACTCTGCAATTGCCTTTGGCCCATTAACTAATAATGGTTTCACTTCCCATTCGTGTGACTTTGCATTTTTTTCAGGGTGCTCACTAAGCCCTCTCTACACCCTACTTCTGTGTTCTGCTTTTGGTCTATAACCTTGAAAAGTTTTTGCTTATTTATTTAGTAGGAAAAATAATGCTATCATTGTCACACAAGAAACATTATCCCATGTCATACAGGAATATAAATGCTATATTAACTTATGCCGTGTTAGCTTGTTAAAAAAATTCTGCCAAAACACCTTAGAACCATAGATACTGTTTTTACTCTAACACCACCATTGAGGAATGACTTAAGAGTGTGTTCCTGGGACTCCTATGTTGGTCACAAATGCTATAACTGATTCTCTTTTTGAAACTTTATGTACCTACAGTGTTTCCAGTTACTAAATGTAAGACACACCTTACACCTCTTTTCTAAGA
This sequence comes from Glis glis, assembly GCA_004027185.1. NCBI lineage: Eukaryota > Metazoa > Chordata > Mammalia > Rodentia > Gliridae > Glis > Glis glis. The sequence goes on from PVJS01003213.1 coordinate 48,006, forward strand.
CAAATGGAATTTAAATTTCACTAGCATGACCATTATCTACAAATGCCAAAGCCAGCCATAACCATTCCAGCCTGGAAGAATCTCCTACCATCTTTACCATCTCTGTGGCTTGGATATTGTGTATTCCCAAGGTTTCACATGTTGGAAGCTTGGCTTTCAATGTGGCTGTAGTAAGAGGTGGCAGAACATTTAAGATTCATGGGAGATAATTAGGTCATTGGGGCATTGCCCCCAGAAAGAATTAATGTTGATCTCTTGGCTCAGATTAGTTGCCATGAGAGTGGGTTGTTATAAAATGGGCAAGTTTGCCCCTCTGGTCTCTGTCTCCCTGTCTCACCATGTGATCTGTCCCTGTCACATACACTCCCACCATGATGCCACCCACCATGTTGTAATACAACCAAGGGGGTTCTCACCAGAAGCCAAAAGGAAAGTGCCACCTGATCTTCAACTTTCAGCCTCCAATACAATAAGCTACAGAAATCTGTTTTCTTTATAAAATACTCAGACTCGGGTATTTTGAAATAGCAACAGAAGGTGAATGAAGGCAATATCTAACAATGGATAGGCTGGGACAGAACTTGAAACAGAATACAGAATTCAGAGGGCACCACAATATCGTTGTCTTATTCTGCTTCAGACTGAGTCTGCATTGACTCCTGATGCCTTTTCACAACCATGCACTTGGATCCAAGGCTTTCTGACCAGGCCCGAATTGGTGACTGGTTCTGTTACACCTTCCATTTCCCCAGATAGAAATTTACAAATTCATTCTTTCATTTTATTTCTACCACGTAGCAGTTACTATTGAGCAATTAACAAGATAAGCAAGATACCTGCCTAAATAGAGAATGACTATAAAGCAGACAAAGAACGATTGACAGTATACCTCTGGGGTATGCTAAGTGCTATGAGGAAAATAAACAGGATATCAGGAGAGAAGACAATGGTGGGCCTACTGTAGATAAAGCAGAGAGATCATGGGTTATTTTGAGGAGTAAAAATTACCGGAAAAGCTGTACAAGTAGAATGTGGGATTTGTTTGTTTATTTATTTATTTGGTACTAGGGATTGAGCCCAGGGGTTTTCTATATTTGAGCTACACCCCAGCCCTTTTTATTTTTTATTTTGAAACAGGGTCTCGCTAAGTTGCTGAGGCTGGCCTTGAGCCTGTGACCCTTCTCACTGAGTCTCTAATGTGCTGAGATTACAGGCATGTGCCAGCATACATGGCTAGAATGTGTTTTATTGTTATTTTATTGTCATAGTCTAACCTTGTGTTATAGTTAGATATAAAATGTCCCCTAAAGAGTTCACATAATGTTTGGAGCTGATGTAATTGAGTCATGAGGGTTGTAATCCACAAGTGGATAAATCCATTGTAATGGCTTTACCTGGGTGGTACCCTGTAGACTGGTAGGGTATGGCTAGAGGTGGGTCCCTAGGGGTGGGGCCTTGGGATTATATAAAGGTTTCCTCCTCCCCCTGCTCCCTCTCTTGCTTCCTGCCTCTGGCCTCCCCATGATGTAAAGAGCACAGCCCATGCGCTCTCCCTCAGCCTCCTGCCGCCACTGTGCCCTGAGATCTGCGGTCCCCAGCCTCACATGGACTGAGCCCAAAACCATAGGAAAATAAATCTTCTATCCTCTAAGTTATGTGGTCAGATCTTTAGATTATGGCTGCAAGAATGCAGATAGATATACCTTGGGACATGTATGAAACAGAATTACTGGGGAAAAGAAGTAGGGGAGAGTGGGTGGGGGAGAGTTTAATAAGCAATCACAAAGTTGTGGGGAGGATTAAGGGAAACCAGAAACGATATATATATAGGTGTTTCCTAGGCCACACCCCCACAAGGACCCTTCTCAGCAACCAAGCCCCTCCTCCAACATGACTGCCTTGTCTACCCCACCACCAACATTGCTGCCCTATGAGGTCTGGGGACATTCTAAATCCAAATCCTAACAAGCATAATCCATGGAGAGGGTGCATATGAAATATTTAGCCTTGTGTCTGGCATGTATTGAACAATCAGTAGATGTCAACCGTTATTACACCTTTAAAAATCAGTATTTGAATCCTTATTTTGCTTTCTTTGTAGATAGAATGATTTCAAAAGAAAAATAAGATAGGTGAAAAGGCATTCAATGAATTCAATGAATACCTCAGTTCTTAATCCCCGTGACCATCCTGTAAGATAGTGCTGTCCCCGTAGTCAAACGATGGGGCCACTGAGTCGTGGTGAAGTTGAGTAACAAGCCCAAGGTCACACAGGAGCAGAGCTGGGATCACATCTGGATTTGTGTTATCTATTGATCACCTTCTGCCATTGCAAGCCCCTAGCCCCTGAACTCAGAGGTGATGTACAGCATTTCCGTACTCCCTGAACACCTCTGCCCTTCCCTGGGTCTGAGTTTGCTTATATTCACTCTGCTTGGGCTCTCCTTTACCGCCATTTATGCCCCTTGAAATCATACTTATCTTTCAAGTCTTGCTCAAATGCCACCTCCTGCCATTAACCCTCCTGACAGTTCTGAGATTTAACCCCCTCCTCTCCTCTGCTTAAGACACACAGCCTTGGGTATTAGCTCTTCTGCATCATCTCTCTTCCACATAAGGCTGGGCCCTCCCTGAGTGCTGGAACTTCACAATTCTCATCTTTGTGTTCATGGTGCCTGGCAGAGCACAGGGCAGTCATAACATAGGCAAATTAGAATCTCAACCATCCTACCACACAAGGCCACCATTCCATTCCATACTTGGATGCAAGCAGCTAAGTCTACTACAGTCAAGGGTTGCTGTCAAAATCTATGCAAAAGATGTGTGGATAACACCAAAGTGTTCCAACCTCTGATGAAGGCTGAAATGTGTTGATCAAGCTATGCAAATAGGTGGTGGTGATACTACATCAATATCCTTAAGGAAAGAGGTTCAAGCACTAATTGTGAGTCACAGCGTAATACTGATTAAGAAAGCAATAGACTAGTATAGTGCTATAAACACAAAACTCATCCATACCCATACAGTATGGTGCACATTAGGCAAGTTAGGAGCATTCCAAAGGCAATTTTAGTCTATGCAAATTGGGTCTGAACCCAGCACAGAAGAGCCATTCAATAAATGTTGGATAAATAGTGACACTGACTTAACTTGAAGCAAGCCACAAATGCATGACTTTGAAATTGAGGAAGTACCCCAAATCAGGAAATGAAAATTTCTTTCTGGCCCTTAAATAGTTTCCTATAATTTGGTGTGTGTGTATATATATATATATATATATATATATATATATATATATAAATATATCTTGACTGCTAAAGATAGCACAAGTAATTGAAGGTGGACTGAAGGGTGACAAGTGACTTGATTAGAATGGAAAATTCATCTTGTCAGTTATTACCTGCAATCTAAATTTATGCAAGACCAGCCAGAAGGCAATTTTCGTTTTATCCAAGATAAACCAGAGCTTACGCTACTGAAGCCTGTCATCTTGAATGTCTCAAACAGTCGCTCAAACTGTTGGTGCACTCTTGTTTAGAATGTTTGTCATTGCAACTGTCGGGCAGTCTTCATTTTTCTAAAATATTACAAAGTACAATCTCATTATAATGGGATTTGCTGTCGAATGACACTTCAGGGCTTTAGTTACCAAGCTATGAAGATGACTGTATCTTCTTGTAAGGCCTACAGGCCTGGTGGTCCCACCCCATCTGCCCAGGACAGTTCTGTGGTGAGGCATTAGTCGTGCATTGACTGCCTTCATCCTTCATTGGATATTTGTCTTAAATGATGTTTCAGGAAGGCAGAGCACAGCCTAGCATGTCAGGACCTGGCTCGCTCTATTTCACGATGGGTATTCTATCTCCCCCCTCTGCCACTTCCCCCTCTGCCCTGGAAGGTTGGTCTCTGTGATGGCAACATGCATGTTCTCTTGCTCTTTAGCTTCTAGTTTCGAATTCTCTAATTTTGAGGTCCTGGGAGAGGATGCAAAAAAGAGGAGAGTGAGATATGGGTCTTTATTTCCTGGGCTCCTGCCTGGCCAGGACAGAACCCACTTGTGGTTTCTTTCTAAAAGAAGGTTTCTTGAGCCTTTCCCTTCAACAATATATATATATATATATATATATATATATATTTCCTCCTCCCCTTGCTCTAGCTCTCTCTGCTTCTGGACTCCATGATGTGAGAGCAGAGTCCCTCTGCATGCTTTCTCAGTCGCTCGCTCTCTCTCTGCTTTCCACCACCATGCCCTGAGCTCCACACACTTCACTTGGCCTAACATGGACTGCATCCTCTGAAACCTCCAGAGCTGTGAGAAAATAAATCTTCTTTCTCTAAGTTATGATCATCAGGTAATTGGGGTCCCAACAGTGAGAATGCTGACTGAAACATTGCTCTATTATCATACCCATTTTATAGATGAGAAAACTGGAACTTTAGCAGTGAAATACATGTCCAAAGACTATTAAGTACTAGAGCAGGAATTTTGAGAGAGGCAATCTGGCTCCATGGCCCAGGTTCTTAAACACTATACCAACTTGTGCCCTGGATAAATAGATTAAGTTCACCTATTTACAAATCCATTCGACACATAGGCAATGGCATGCACTCTCTGTAAACCAAAGAGACAAAGATCTCTGGGCTTATGAACCTTATATTCTATACAAGAAAGCCAATAAATAAACAAGTAAGTTGTATATTTGAAATATTTTACTATGTATCAATTGTACAATATAATGGAGTTCAGTGTAGTATTTCCATACATGCATATAGCAACAAATCAAATCTAACCTCCCTTTTTCTACTGATCAGATTCAACCTCCCTTTTCCATGCCCTTGTATACCTTTTCTAGTCTCTAGTAATCACTATTCTACTTTCAGGTCAACATTTTTTTTTAAGTTTCCACATATGAGAGAGATTGTGCAGTAGTTGTCTTTCTGTGTCTGATATATTTCACTTAACATAATGTCCTCCAGTTCCATCTGTTTAGCTGCAAACGACAGGATTTTTATTATTCTTTATGGCTGAATAATATTACACAGCATTTATATACCACATTTCTTTATCCCTTCATCTTTTGATGGGCACCTAGGCTGGTTCCATATCTTAATTATTGTTAATGGTGCTGCAATAAACATGGGTATTAGGCATCGCTTTGGTATGCTGGTCTTATTTCCTTTGGATATATATACCTAGACGTTGGGTAGCTGGATCATATGGTAGATCTATGTTTAGTTCTTTGAGGAACCTCCATACTATTGTCCATAGTGGATGTACTAATTTACATTCTCAAAACAGTAGTATATAAGAGTTCCTTTTTCTCCACATCCTTACCAGCGTTTGTTATTTTGGGGTTTTGAGCAATAGCCATTCTAACTGGGGTGAGATGGTATCTCTGCAGTTTTAATTTGCATTTCCATAATGGCTAATGAGATTGAGCGTTTTTTCATGTATTTGTTGGCCACTTGTGTTTCTTCTTTTGAAAAGTGTCTGTTCAGATCATTTGCTGGTTGCTTAATTGGGTCACTTGGTTTTGTTGTTGTTAGATGTATTGAGTTTATTTCTGGGATCTCTTCTGTTTCATTGGTCTATGTGTCTGTTTTGGTGCCAATTACTTGCTATTTTGGTTACAATGGTTCTGTAGTGTGTCTTGAAATCAGGTATTGTGATGCCTCCAGCTCTGTTCCTTTTGCTCAAGATTGCTTTGGCTATACAGGATCTTTTGTGCTTCTATGTGAATTTTTGGATTATTCTCTCTTGTTCTGTAAGGAATGTCAATGGTATTTTCGTGGAGATTGCATTGAATCTGTAGACCACTTTGGAGAGTATGGGCATTTTAACAATATTAATACTTTCAACCAGAGATAACAAAAGGTCTTTCTACATTTTTGTGTCTTCAATTTCTTTCTTCATTTTTTTGTAATTTTTATTGCAGAGGTATTCACTTCCTTGGTGAAGTCAATTCTTAGGTATACTAGGTATGTGTATGTATGTATTGTAGCTATTGTGAATGGGATTGCTTTCCTAATTTCTTTCTCAGAAAATTCATAATTGGTGTATAGAAAAATATAGTTATTTTTATATGTTGCTTTTGTATCCTGCTACTTTACCTTTTTTTGTCAGTTCTCATAGTCTTTTTGTAGAATCTCTATGTCTTTCTATGCATTGAATCATTGCAAACAGAGATAGTTTTACTTCCTCTCTTCCTATTTGTATGTCTTTGATTTCTACCTTGGGCCTAATTGCTCTGGCTAAAACTCTACTAACTGTATTGAAAAGGAGAGATGAGAGTGAAAACCCTTGTCCTGTTCATGATCTCAGAGGAAATTCTTTTAGCCGTTTCCCATTCATTGAGATGTTGGTTGTATGTTTGTCATATATACTCATTATTATGATAAGAAATGATCCTTCTATAACTTGTTCAAAATGGTGAATATTATTAAATGCCTTTTATGTATCTATATTATTATTATTATTATTATTTATTATTATTATGGGGATTGAATACAGGAGCATTCTACCTCTGAGCTACACTTCCAGCCCTTTTTATTTTTTATTTTGAAACAAGGGTCTTAGTTGCTTAGGTCTAAGTTGCTGAGACTGACCTCAAACCTATTATCTTCCTGTCTCAGCCTCACAGGGAGACAGGACTCTGTGCTGCTCACCACCAGTCCTGATGTCAGCACACAGTTACATGGGTGGGGCAGCATGCAGGTGGGTGGTGGCAGCAACCATGTCGTGTAGTATACACTTGCGACTGTGGCAGGACTGCAGCTGGCCCGGGCAGAGCTCCTCTAGAATTTATTCGGCCATTGGTGCCCAGTGCAGGACAATGGCTGGACCCAGGAACATTCTCCTCCATCTCCTTCAGCTGTATCATGCAGCCAGGGACACAGGAACAGCCCGAGCCTGAGTTGCCCAGGTCCCCTCGGCAGCAGCAGGAAGAGGGTGTTCCCTCCCAACCTGTCAGTAAGATGCACCTATGCACCCTGCAGGGGGAAGAGTGGCAGGAACCACAGGGCACCTCTCCTCAGTCTTGACCCTGGCAGGAGTCCACGCATGGCTTCACAAGCACTGTGATCTCACAGTTCTTGAAGCTGGCACCCTCAGGTCCCTCTGTGTCACAACACCCATCCCTGCAGAGCACAGCACAGTGGCCTTTGGTCGCATCACTTCACTGGGCCAAGGCAGGTCCACAGGGCAGCTACCCCCCAAGCCAGTACAGTAGAATATCTGCAGAGTTCCTGAGATGGGCATATGCAGGGGCTTCTGATCCCTACAGCAAACCCAGACAGTAGCTCTGTTCTCAGGATGGCTCTGCACTGCAGCGCCCAGGGTGTTTGCTGGGAGAGGACATGAGATCATTTTCCAAAAAAGGCTACTGTGCAGATTTCAGCTTACTTATCTAAGTAGACTGCAAGCCTGTGAGGCATTGTGAAACTTTCCAGTAGCTAGGATTGCTAGCACCTACACTGATGGAGTTTGCTGGGACTCTGCCTCCCCCAGCTGCAGGGGCAGGTGGCAGATGCCAGGGTATTTTGTTTCTCTTACTATACTGTTGTCCCAGGACTTGAGGATTCCAGTCTTTCTTTCCGCCATCCTGAATCTCCGAGTTGGAAATATTTTCATATTTTGAAAGAATATAAGTGCTATAAAACAAAAAAGGCAGGAGCACACAGTAGGGGGTGCAGGAGGGTGTGATGATGTTTGAATACAGGCAGGGAAGGTTGCATATCCAAGTTAACATGGAAAGAGGACTTGAAGGAAGCCAGGGAGGATATCTGGGGAAAGAGCTTCTCAGAGGGCGGGGCTGCAAGTGAAAGGACCTGCCAAGAGCAGGCTGTGTCTGTTGGAGAAGCAGCAAAGAGGCCAGCATGACTGGAACGGAGCTAGTGAGGAGGAGAGCAACAGAGGATGAGGTCCAGGAAGAAACACATGGCTACACCTTGTGAGGCCTTTGGGCCGGTGAGGAATTGGGCTTTTCTAAGAATGACAAGGGCCCATGGTGGGCTTTGGGCAGATGAATGACATGATCTCATCCTGTACCAGCCTCACTCTACCTGTGCTTTCAAGGCAGGGGGACCAGTTTTCAGGCTATTGCCACTGCCCTGGCAAAATGAAGTCAGTGTAGATGGTAGTAATGGTGGACAAAGAGACAGGCAGTCGATTGTGGGTGTGTGATGAAGAGCCAGTAGGGTTTGCTGGTGGATAAAATGTGAGGGGTGACAGAAAAGTAGAGTCAGTGATGGTGCCAAGGTTCCTTCCTTCCTTCCTTCCTTCCTTCCTTCCTTCCTTCCTTCCTTCCTTTCTTTCTTTCTTTCTTTCTTTCTTTCTTTCTTTCCGGTACCAGGGATTGAACCCAGGGGTGTTCTACCTCCGCGCTACGCCCCCGGCCCTATTTTTTATCCTTTATTTTGAAACCGGGTCTCATGAAGTTGCGGAGGGCCTCACTCGGTAGAGAGAGAGAGAGAGCTGAGGCTGGCCGCAAACCCGGATCCTCCGGTCTCTGCCTCCCAAAGTACTGGGATTACAAGCGTGCGCCACCACGCCCGACCCTTTTTATTTTTTATTTTGAAACAGGACCTTGCCTCACGAGGTTGCTGAGGGTCTCACTAAGTTGCTGAGGCTGGCCTCAAACCTGCAACCCTCCTGTCTTATCCTCCCAAGTAATTATAGTTGTATGCCACCGTGCCCACCTGGCTTGGTGCCCAGGGTTTTATGTAGCCTCCATAGCAAGATCCTTGTAAGGTCTCCATTCCTTATGTTTCTACCCCAGCAACCAACTGACTACACTAAGAAAGGAACACCTGTTCTCCAAGGACTCTTACATCCAGAGAAATAAGCCTGGAATATGGAGACAAGGAGCAGAGGGACTCGGGGGCAAGGTGAAGTGCTGCTGGAGACAGTGGGATTTTCTGCTGCTCTATTGGCCCAAATAGAACAATAGACTTTGTTCAGGCCTCCAAGCTCCCACAGAGCTGCTCAGTAGGAGAAAGAGGTGGAAGCTGTGGATAGAATGTGAAATATCTACCTTGGGAGTTTTGCTACCCATTTTGCTTTAATTACTCTGTATTTTTTAAGCTGTGGAAACTATAAAGGCTTACCCACTTGGCCCTGTTTTCCCTCTGTATCTGGTATAAAGCCATTTTTCTCCTTCCTAATAGCTCCCTCTCTACCAAAATGCATACATTTTCTCTTTGAGGAGAATCCTGGGATTCTGCATCCACGAGTGTGTGGCTGTATACCCAAGTTGATCCTTGGACATATGGCACAAATCAAAGGAGATGGGCTCCACTTGTGGGCCAGGTCACACACATTATTAAATGAGGCTGTATAAATACTGACTGGGCCTCCCCACTACCTGCTGTGTGATGTGGGCCGAGTTACTCAACCTGGAAAGGCTTCTTTCCTGTGTGTGTCATGGGAGACACTGATACCAATCTCTTAGGGTTTTATGAAGAGTAAAATAAAGCATGTATATCCCTTAATCTCTGGCACATAAAAAGTACTCACTAAATATTGTTTGAGGCTGGGTGTGGTGGCACACACCTGTAATCCCAGTACTTGGGAGGCTGAGACAGGAGGATTGCAGATTCAAGACCAGCCTCAGCAACTTAGCCAGACTCCCAGCAACCTAGGAAGGCTCTGTTTCAAAACAAAACAAAAAAGGGCTGGGACGTAGCTTGGAGGTAGAGTATCTCTGGGTTCAATGCCTAGTACCACAAAAAATATATATCATTTGATGATTTATTATGACTATGATTGGATTTTTGATTGTCCTTATTAATAAGTTTACTGAAGTGTCCAAAATACAGTAATCAATAAATGTGAATCCATTCCCTTCATCTCTCAAGAAAAGTGGATTATTCTGAATCTTCCCAAACAGGAGCAATGATAATGACACTGCAAGGGAAGGGCACAGTAACAACAGATTGCACAAGATGTTTCCACGGATGAAGAGTGGGCTAAGGGAGAGGCAGTAATTTTGAAGATAAAAGATGAATTCTAGAGATTTCTAGTATTCAGGGTGAGTAAAACCCAGTCACTGGTTAGAAATGGAAGGTGAGCCACACCTTCCCTCCTCTTTTCTCTAAACAAAAGCTTTCATGCACATTGTATCAGCTATCAATTGCCATAATAATGCAGTGTAACAAGTAGCTGCAAAATCTTGGTGGCATAGAGTAGGAATGGGTGCTCATGATTTTATTGGCCAACCAGCTAGCATTTCAGATCTGGGCCAAGCTCAGCTCACCCCTGCTGGGCACACTTGTGCTTCTCCATTCAGCTGGCAGGTCCCTTGATACCTTCCTGGTTGAGGATGATTGGATATTACCTGGGGCAGTGGAGTACCTGGACTCTCTTCTATCACCCAACAGACTCACTGGGCTTGCTAACACAGGGTCAGCAGAGTTCTAAGAGAGAGAACAAAAGCAGACAGACCTCTCCAGATGGCAGACAATCCTTTCTACCACATTCTATTGGCAGGAGCAAGTCATAGATAGTTAACTATTGCCCATGCAATGCATCGGTATTGGGGAGAGGGAGTATGAAGAATGAGGACATTTTTTGCAATAAATCGACCACACACATCAATTTCTAGAAGTCAGTGCTTGCGTGGGAGGAGAGGGTATCAGCCCATAACCTCAGTCTTCTCTTGCACTCAGCCAGGTCACCCTGCTACAAATTTATGACAGACTGTCCATCAAGAGAGGTATTCGTATCTTCTATAATAACTGAAAAATTGAGTTTTCAGATACTTGAATGCAAGGTTTCTGTCTGATCTTTGTCCTCCACGACAGAGAGTCTCACTTTGCCTGAATAATTTGAAAAATTGTATGCAGATCACATTTTTGCAACTGGGCCTGTTTCCCCCAGAGGCCTGTTATCTTTGTTCTCATCATTTCTGACTGATCTTGGCAGGATCTGTGAGTCTGCTGTTCTCTAACCTTAGCTCCGAAATTTCTCTGGCAAGCTGATTTATAATAATTTGTAAACACTTTCATTTTGATTAAGGTATTTATTTGTGAAGCATTTCAGTGACACATCTTTGCTTATGTCACTTGTCTATTTTAGAAAACGAAATCTATTTTTCAAAATGGAGGAACCCCTGGACACACTCACTGGTGGACTTGAAAATCAGAATACCAGCTGGGGCAGTGTTTCCCCTGAGGTTTATAACTGGGATAATAAAAATGTCATCCTTAAGCCAATGAACTCACTGATTAAGTGACCACTGGACTAGTCCCTTCAGTCAGTGCATAAACACATTCCAAGTAGGCAAAGCAGGCAACATCCTTACAAGCTGTAATTTTCAGGCTGTGGAAAATGCATCCATCCATCTTCTATCAATGATAGCTAAAATTGACAATGCACAAAGGCTTTTATTGCATAATTAAAATTAAGGCTTAAATTGCAAGTGTCCCTGTTGGCTCTAACACAGGGACTTGCATTCAGATGAAAGATACAGTATGATTAGGTACAAAGATGATAGATGGACAGAATGACACTCAATTTTTTATTTACTTACTTTCAGAACTCAGGGTTTAATAGAAAGAAACATGGGAAGCAGCAAAGCTCCCATGCAGAGGGGTCCCAAAAAGAGTTGCCCTCAATCTTTTATTCATTTATTCATTCATTCATTTATTCAGCAAATATATGAGCATTTACTGTGTCCTCACTTCCTTTCTTTCCTCTTATCTTTTTTCCTTTTTTAAAATTTTCCTCTTTCTTTTTCTTCCTTTGCCCCTTCCTTTCATTTTTGCTTTTCAATTCAAAGTAACACTGTGATGTTAGTTCTAAACCTAAATGTGGAGCTCTCATCATTGAAAAGCACCAAGGAAGAAGGAAGAGTGCCACCCCGAGAGAGTAAGGCGTACTGTGTGAAGCATGTCCTTTTATTCTGGTGCATTGATATCTTGAGGTTTTGATGACCCTAGAAGAGACTGCTTTCCCAAGGCAAGCTTATTACTTGAGAGAGCAGACAACTTACCCCAGGAGTGGGCTTTTCACATGCAAACCGACCAATCCAACCAACATACTTCCCCAACCACCTCCTCTTTTTAGTTCTAATCTTCTGGGCCAATATCTACCTGCCCTGCCCACCCAAGGGCCAGCAACCAAATAAATAAGGAGCTCCTGTGCACCGAGGCCCACAGAAATTATTCTACTAGCCAATCCTTAGCCTGTTTTCCCTGCCTGGCACATTTTTTCCTACAGAAACCACAGTAAGCCAGGCATGGTGGCACACACCTGTAATCCCAGTACTTGGGAGGCTGAGACAGGAGGATCGCAGGTTCGAGGACAGCCTCAGTAACTTAGTGAGGCTCTCAATAACCTAGTGAGACCCTGTTTCAAAATAAAAAATAAAAAAGGGCTTAAGGTGTAGCTTGAAGGTAGAATACCCTTGGGTTCAATCCCCAGTACCACCAAAAGAAAAAAAAGAAAAAGAAACCACAGTAAAGGTACTTGCTACATTTTCCCTTCATTCTTTCTGCTTCCTGGTGCTTTCCAGTGTGGCCCTGTATGGAGAACTCTGCTTCCTGCTTCTAGGTATCTGGGAATGTGAAAGCTTCTCCCTTTACAACAGCCATTTCCACAGCTGCATGTCTAACTATAACAGAAGGAATCAAATCCCAGCTCTGCTTTAAAACACCTGCATACCTGGACTCAAACAGGAGATGAGAAGTATCTGTCCAGGTCTCTCTCACAAGCCCCTGTGTGAGTTAGATCTGACCACTAGGATGTGAAGAAAAGTGAGTCCACAGGACACCTGCCAACAACAAGGAAAGTAGCCAAAGAAAGAGATGGTTTAAAAGATTCTTAGTGCCCAGCTCCCAGCCACCTAAGCTTCCTGCCCCACAAGGGGAGGAGGGAGCCTGCACCTCCATACCAGGCATCAAGCAGGGATGCGCTGAGCTTCCATTCACATCCTGTCATTAGTAAGATGTTTGGAGACAGAAAGTTGAACAGAGTACATCTCTGTCCTGGAGGAGGTTACCTGAGAGTGATGGGGAGAGACAATACATGAGATAACAGTGTAAACATAGGAAAGCTCACCCTGGGGCTCCCAGGAAGGCTTCTGGTACAGGTCGCGTTTGCAGTGGGTCTTGAAGGATCTGCAGAAGTTGACTTGAAGATCAGCTTGGGGCTCTTTCATAGAGGAACGTTGTTTCTTTGCATGAAGAAAAAGCATAGGGAAGGATATGTAGAGCTTGTTTTCAGAAACCTGATAATGTTTTAGTGCTTTTCCTTAGTTTGTATTTTCTCCATTAATTACTCTACCTAGTCAGCACATTCTGAGAGTAGAACAGAATTGCAGTGTTGCATACCATCAGTCTCAAGAGATAAATCACCCCTGGAGATTACTAATTTGTATGTCTGGAGGAAGATCCCCCTTCCTCTTCAAAACTCAGACCCCTGTCTCAAAGGTTTGGGGACAGGAAAGAGGGAGAAAGTGCTATAATTTGCATGTGTTGGGCCCTTTAAAAGCCATCTGAAATAATACCAGGGAAAGAAAAATGAACTGATGAGTTGAATGAATTTTTAGTCCTATATTTATATATTCCCATTACTGCACTTGATTCCTTAGCAAACTGTTGTGTATCCAATCCAAAACATTGAAAAATGAGGGTGGGTGTGCAGGGGGTGCCATGCTCAAGATGTCAGTTACTAAGGTGACGTTCACACGTTTGGGCAGTGGGCCAGATCTTCCATAGCCACTGATGCTCATGAGTCCCCAAACCCTGAAGGTTTGCAAAGCGAAGTCCTCTTAAAAAACTTAAGGCACTCCATTAATTTCAAATTGCTCTACTTTGCCCAGATTCAAACTGTACTCATTTCCAAAAGAAATGACTTTCGAGAATCTGAAGGGCCTCAGTTGTTCTAAATCACTCTGCAAGGCAAGCACAAAATTAACCAGGGCTCCTGGGTGTTCCTACTTGGCATCAGTTGGCATGCGGCAAAGAATGCCGTAAATCAAAACGCCAAGTCCAAATGCTGGCCACATGCTTGCAACTGGGTGAAATAAAGCCACACCAACCTGGTTAACACAGTCAACTCTCAAGGTTGGAAAATGTCTCAAATAAATAAATATAGCCCTGATTAGCAAGGAGTTGCTTCTTTATTACTAACCCATTAGCAGAGATGTCTGTTTATTTTCTTAAAATGTTAAGTAATCACCCTTATTAGAAAATAAGGTCACAGGTCAGCGGTGTTTCCAGCTAGACAATATTCTGGGTTTAGAAACTTTTCATGCACATGATCGCCATGGATGCTAAAAGGCCTGTGGTCCTTTGCCAATTTGCTGGCACTTGTTTGATGTTTGAAAATCCAAGGATGCTGTAAACAAGAGAGGTTTTAGAGATTTCCTTTGCACAAGAGATAGGTATAAAATAAAAAATCCAGAAGATAAATCGTCATCACAATTCTGAGCATTTACCAAGCACTTGTGATGTGGGAGGCACTATGATAAAAGCTTTAGATAACAACTCTGGAATTCAGACAACAATCCTATGAGAAGCCAGGCATGGTGGCACACGCCTGTAATCCCCGTACTTGAGAGGCTGAGACAGGAGGATGGCAGGTTTGAGGCCAGCCTCAGCAACTTAGTGAGACTCTGTTTCAAATTAAAAACTAAAAAGGGCTGGGCATGTAGTTCAGTGGTAGAATGCGCCAGTTCCATCCCCAATACTAAAAACAAACAAACAATTCTATGAGAGAAGGCCTTTTATTAGCCCCATTTTATACATGGAGAACCTAGGGATGCTAAGTAAGCTGTCTAGGATGACAGCAGAAATTCAAGCCATGATCCGTGCGCTGCAGACCCTGCCCTCCAGCCCAGGCCTGGACGGCAGTGGGTGGCAAGGCCCCAGCCTTTCCAGCTCCCATTAGTTCCCCACATGCACAGTGGTGCCTGCCAGAGTTGTGAGACATTAAGATAATCCCATACTGTGCATCCCATCCCAGCATTATGAGATGCTTGGGGAAGATACTATGTTTATTCCAGTTATATGCACAACACTGGATACAGTCAGGCCTTTGCTTATGGATCAACTGATGCTCGCTGGGTGAGGGAGTTAATGAGTTTAGCCAATATTCACATTCTTTTTGACACTTCTCAAGTTTCAAGTAAACAACACAGTGGTACTGACTGCTAGAGTATCAAAAGTCCCAAAGACAAGTTGACTTCCAAAAATCCATGTGTCCACCTAAAAGGAAGAGACAGTCCTAATTATCATCCATGTTCCACCCTCCCTCACAGATACCCTGGGCAGTAGTTTGTCAAACAAAAAGAGAAAAAATTAAAAATAAAATTAAAAAAACAAAAAGAAAAACTAAATAACACACACACAGGAGCTCAGGGTGATTGTGAGGTTGTCTTGAAGAAGATGCCTGAACTTAAAGGATATTCGAGTCTACTAGTGATAGACTCGGGGCCTTGGCCTTGGGCATAATTCAGGTGAGGGAGGAGAGTTTCAGCTGAACAACGTACTGAAATAACAAGAGAAAATATTCAAATAAGTTTTTTATTTCCCAAAGAAACCCACAAGTAAAAAAATAATTTAAGAGGAGGGGATGGTGGTGCATGCCTATAATCCCAGTACTTGAGAGGCTCACACAGGAAGATCACAGGTCCGAGGCCAGCCTCCGCAACTTAGCAAGACCTTCAGCAACTTAATGAGACCCTGTTTCAAAAAAAATTAAAAGGGCCGGGGTGTAACTTGGACATAGAATGCCCCTGGGTTCATCACCAGTAACCCCACCCCCCAAAATACTTAAGATATAAAGTTGATTATTCAATATGTAGCTTTCAGTCTTATACTCAGTCCATTTTGTTTCTTTTAAAAATGACAGTACTCAATTCTGAAGCACATATGATATCAGGCAAATTAGGTATCATCTCCTTTCCCAAGACTTGTAGACATAGAGTCATGTGCTTCATAAAGATGTTTCAATGACAGATAACATATGGCAGTTGTCCCATGAGATTATGATGGGACTAAAGAATTCCCTTCGCAGTGACACCCTGGCCATCCTAATGTCACAGCACACCGTGCTACTCACAAGTGTGTGGTGATGTTGATGTAAAAGATTCTACTGTGCTGCCAGTCACGAAAAAGTATACTACATGTAATTAGACAAGGCACACGATGTGTGATAATGATAGTGCACAACTAGATTGCTGATTTATGAATTCACTATATTACACTATCATCATTATTTTAGAGCGTCCTTTTTCTACTTATTAAAAAAAAAGTTTATCCAGGAGCAGTGGTGCTTGCCTGTAATCACAGTATTTTGGAGGCAGAGACAGGAGGATTGCAGGTTTGAGGCCAGCCTCAGCAACTTAGCAAGGCCCTCAAAAAACTTAGCAAAACCCTGTTCCTGAAATTTTTTAAAAAATAACATAAAAAGGGCTGGGAGTGTAGCTCAGTGGTAGAATGCCTCTGGGTTCAATCCTCGGTACCACACACAAACACAATAAATTGTCATAAAACAGTATGCCATGTTAGCCAGGAGCAGCCTCATACATCTTGTGTTTACTGTGTCTCTTGATGTGTCATTTTCTCTGGTATTTGACTTAATCTTGTGTTGTTTTGTTCATCGTGACCCTAAAAGCGATAGGCTCAACCACATAGACACATCATATAGCGTACGCTGATAGTAGGCTACACTGTGTAGCTTTATGTAAGTACAAAATGTTCATACAGTGACAAAATCACCTCGGGACACATTTCTCTGCATGTGTCCCAGTTGTTGAGCCACACGTGACTCTACGTACATAGGGCTCATTTCTATAAGAAAGTGGTGGGGGTGATGGATGGAGAACAGTGCCCTGAGTTGGACTTCCCCAGTTCAAGTCTCGGCCTTGCCATGTACAAATCGAGGGACGTGGCCAAGTTATTTAGTGTCTTTGTGCTTTGCTTGCCTTAGTTGTAAAGTGAGGATGATAATCAGCGTGCCGAAACACCCAGCACCGTAGGGGGCGCTCTGAGGATTGAATGAAGTGACACACAGAGCGAGCAAAACAGTGCCTGATCCTGGTAAATACTCAGGAAAGGTGCAAGAGCACACGTGATATTGTGCCTTTAGATCTCCCTGGGAATGATGTGAGTCCAGGAGAGTCTACCATTCAAAAGATGGTTTTGGTAATTAGCTGTCACCCTATATATCAGTTTGATCTCTTAGAGATGCAAGTTCCACTGCCACAGCCCAGAGGAGATGCTGTCACAGTCCTTACCACACAAATATTCCCACATATATACACCACACGAGTGGCCCGGGACAGAACTGAAGAATCCAAACAAAATTAGCTGACCTAAACATTGCGAGACAGCGAGTGATCAAGTATGATGAACTACTGTACGTTGGACCTCCGTATAATTTTTCATCTTCACCACCTTCAAGGAAGACATTATCATCCTATTTTATAAAGGTGAGTCCAGAAGCTTTGAGAGGCTAATCAGTCTCACTAGATCACACAGCTAGAGAGAGACTGACATGAACCTCGCTTTTTCTGCCTGAAGCCTGTCTTGTATCAAACAGATCTCTCCTTGCTTCCACAGTGCCGCTCGATACGGCATTACAATCACAGGGGGAGTTTTCTTTTTTGTTGTTTTTGTTTTTTTGGTGCTGAGGATTGAACCCATAGGCATTCTACCTCCTCGCTACATGCCCAGCCCTTTATTTTTTGTTGAAATAGGGTGTCTCTAAGTAGCTGAGGGCCTCACTAAGTTGCTGAGGCTGTGATCCTCCTGTCTCAGCCTCCCAAGTACTGAGATTA
Organism: Glis glis; assembly: GCA_004027185.1. Classification (NCBI taxonomy): domain Eukaryota; kingdom Metazoa; phylum Chordata; class Mammalia; order Rodentia; family Gliridae; genus Glis; species Glis glis. The sequence continues at coordinate 65,789 of PVJS01003213.1, forward strand.
CAGGTATGCACCACCATGCCCAGCTCACATGGGGAGTTTTTAAAACTGTCAGTACCTAGGACCTATTCCAAACTGAATCAGAATCTCAGGACATGGAGGGAAAACCACATACCTGTAATTTACAAATTTTCTAGTCAGATGAGAACTATTTATGGAGACTCTGTTGTCTTTCTGAAATGTGTAAAATGAAGAGTAACTTAAAGGTTAATTCACTTTTCCGATTATCTGTTCCATTAATTAGTTTATAGGAGTTCAAATGAAGACTTATTCACATCATTTACTCAGTGAACTAACCTTCCCTTCTTAGAAACCATCCATCCAAATTTCATTTTCTTTGTTTTTTTTCTTTTTCTTTTTTTTTTTTGTACTGGGACTTGAACTTAGAGGTAGAGGGGAATTCTACCTCTAAGCTCCCCTCCTCCCAGCCCTTTTTAAACATTTAATTTAATTTTTATTTTTTATTTTATTATTATTTTATTATTTATTATTATTATTATTTATTTTTTATTTTTATTTTTTATTTTATTATTTTTTTATTATTATTTGTATTATTATTATTTTTTTGGTACTGGGAATTGAACACAGGAGTATTTTACCTTTTACCTTTGAGCTACACCCCCAACCCTTTTTATTTTTTGTGTTAAAACAGGATCTCTTTAGGTTGCTGAGAGTCTTGCTATATTGCTGAGGCTGTCCCTGAACCTGGGATCTTCCTATCTCAGCCTCCCAAGTACTGGGATTACAGGCATGGATTGCCATGCCTGACTCATCTACCCAATTTTTGATGAAGAATACCATATCACTTAGTTTGTTCTAAATTTAAGTTTGTTTCTAAATTAAATTTTTTCTTCTTTTTAATTTGAAAATTATTTTTGAGAACCTCCCTTTGTCCCTTATTGTTAGTTATGAGAGAGGTAAACAAAAATAGCCAGTGTTCCCTGAGAGCTAGCAATAATTATTGCAAGAAATCCCTACTGAGCATTTCATTGACACTGGACACTGTTCAAGCCATTAGATATTCAATGGCAAACAATGAATATGTAACTCTTGCCCTATGGAAACTTATAATCTGGTAAGGATATCAAGTGCAAGTCAGTAAGTTAATATATGATCACAAATCATAGTAAATTCCATGAAGAAAATAAGCAGAGAGTGTCTTCTTAGACTGGGTAGTCGAGGACCAAGATATTTCATAAACAGCTTTGACATCTGGAGATTATTTGGTAGTTGTCTGGTTTACTCATAATAATTCCATGCCCCATATATACTCCTTCAAGTTCAACTTTTCTATCAGCATGCTGTTTCTGAGATACATCCATGTTGCTGTATAATTCATTATTAATGCTAAATAGAATTTAATCGTATATATATACCTTTGGCGATTTGTAGTCACATAAAAGTTTAAGAATCAGTGAATTAGATTGTTGCTTCCTTAAGGGCATAGACAATGCCTAATACATTTATTATCCTTCCCAAAACTTGACCCACAGTATGGCACTGTATTGGTCAGATGAACAGAATTCACAGAATGAAGAAAGGAAGGGAGGGGGGGGAAAAGGATTTATTAGATTAGCTCACAATACAGACCTGAATTTCGACTGCACGTGAAGAGTCAGAGGAATCAGCAGCTGGTCGGGCGGTCCAAGAGCTGGAGCCCCAGGATCGAAGCAACCACCAATTCAGTCCAGTCCAAGATGTGGAGATAAGGAAGCTCTTTGGAGAAACGATGGTGAACTTTCAGTTCGAAGAGTTGGAGGCCAATGATCTCAGACGAGAGCAGAAGATCAAGAAGTTCTCCAAGGAAATGGCGAAGTTGGAGACTGACAATCTCAAACGAGAGCAGATGCGTTTTCCTCAGGAAGAGTCGCAGCTCGGCTCTATGCGGCTTTCTCCTTCTTTTTATCTAAGTCCTGCACCTATCAGAACCCTGCTACCCACATTTAGGGCAGGACTTCCGGTTCAATCTGCTGTTATACAACCAAAGTCACATGATCTTAAGAGGGTCAAGTTGACCAACCAGAACAACTATCACAGGCACTTAGTAGGTGTTCAACACATATTAGCTGATTGGATAACTTTGATGTTTATAGATATTATCTCTTGTTCTCCCTCCAGTGTCCCTACCCACAACATTAATGTGACTCTTTTGAAAATGTAAAGTCTACATTAGTTAGAGCCAACAAGAGACTTGAATTTATAATCTGGTAAGGAGATCGAAGTACAAGTCAGTAAGTTAATATATAATCACAGTTTACAGTAAATTTTATGAAGAAAATAAGCAGAGAGTGTGGGATTATTTCCACACAAATAATTCATGTGGGATGAGGGCAAGAAATTTCATCAATAGCATTGAAGCTATTTTTCCTTAGAACCCTTCAAAACTATGTCTAATGCAAGCAGATATCATCCCATTCACAAATATGTCCATGGCTGGTTCTTACTCTTGAGCAGTGATATGAATTGATTATCCAAAACTTGGATGCATACTCTAACTTCCTAGGAGAACCTGGCTTAGTGTTATTCACTTCTGTTCCACTGTAGTGCAAGTCGCAGCCCTTAGAAGCTTGTGGACGCTCAATACATGTTTCTGCAATTGAACTAAATGTAGACAAATCGCTTTAATACCTAATATGAATGTTTACTGTGTGCTTATCCATAATAATTAGTTTGGGAAATGTTAAAAGAAACCCTTACCCAGCCTGAATTTTTATGCAGGGCACATTTCTGAACTGAAATTGATGTTCCCCTTAATGTCTCCCGTGAAACCAGACTAACATTTAAAACAGTTAGCATGCCAGAAGCAGGCTGGGAAATGTCAGTGTGGTTTGTGATTATGAGCTGGTCTAAATGAAGAAAACAAGCTTCCCTTAATAAACTGAGCTTTACGCAGGCTGAAAAAATCTATTAAAAATGAAGGGAAAGCAACTTGACTAAACCAAAAGGCTTAGACGTATCATTGCCTAGCAAAATGTATCATTAATTACGAGATGAAGCCATCAAGAGTGAAGCCGTTTTGATGGGAGGAAGTTAGAAGATAGCGACTGAGCTTTCAGGCTCCAGAGTCAGATGGGTTAGGCCTGCCACTTCTTACCTGAGACCATGGAAATCTGCCTGGCCTCTCTGAGCATTATTTTCCTTTTCTATGAAGAGATTAAAAATACTATCAAACTTCCAGGGTTGCACTCTGTCTTGTCAGACAAATTGTAGGTGAAAGTGCGGCCCATGAGCACCCTCTGAGAGCTTGCTAGAAACAAAATCCTATGCTCTACCCCAGACCCACTGAACCAGAGATCGCCTTCCACCAAGACACCCATGTGATTCGCATGCACCTCACAGTTTGAGAAATGTGGATCTTAAGCATATTACATATTCCAGGCACACTGTGAAGGCTTGGTAACTATTAGCTATTATTATTCCATGAAAAAGGTTAAAAAAATAAATAGGAAATAGTTCCATCCTCTCCTGAGGGGTAGCCAGGTACATTTCTTTATGTTACTCTAAAGATCTTTCATCTTAGAACTCTTCCACCATTGCAAAGCTCCTTTAACATACATACAACAGCCAATACAAACACAGCTTTCTTAGTTTTGATGATCATTTGCAAAACTGGGGTTCAATAGTAGGCATTCATCACCTATGATGCAGGCCAGATTCCTTTGGGGTCCACAAATTTACTGTTTTATCAAAATTGACAGGCCAATGTAAAAATGAAATTATTAATTGACCTTTCTCTCACTCCAGAGCCATGAACAGTATATATTGGTTTTAAATGGATTCTTCACACTCTGGCAGCTTGATCGCCTACTTCTACAACAAAATAGACAGTAAAAGATGAAACATAGGGAAATAAAGGGTGAAGATTTAAAAGGCAATCATTCCTAGTTCCCTCAATCCTATTTAACAAAGACCAGAGATAGAGTATGTCTGGTGGGGGACAATGGCGCTTTCCATGTAGGTTTTTCCCCTTCTGCATCAATATGCTTATGTGTGTTGTCTGAACACCTCTTCGATAAATAAGTGACCTACATTTGGCACTGAGAACCCCCTCTTGTGTGGGAAGGAGCTGGGAGCAGGGCAGAAACTACAAACCATCAGAATTGTTCAGAGCAGCACACTGTCCCCAGAGCAAATGGGCTGAAGACAGTGTCGTCTGTAAAAATTTAATTTACTGAAGTCTCTTCCAAGAACAGTCAAGTCGATTAAAATTCTAATGCAACCCTGTTTCCATAACTGAACTGGAAGAGAAAAATAGGAGGCATGTCCAGTGGAAGGTCTGAAAAGAGAATCGGGAGGTGGCCTTGCTGCTCCTGTGTGGCTCTGAGTGGCAACTGTTCTCTGTCTTCCTTGAGTATGCATTGGGATTTCCTAAGAGTCGCCCCAGCCCACTGCACGGAGAGCAGGTCTCCCTGTGCATGGGCACATGCATTGTTTGTATTATGTTATTTGACATCAAATTGAGAGAGTACAGATTGCCTTCAGCCACCACGCCCTACCTCAAGCCCAAGTACATTCTTCCTTCTTGGGCCCTTTAGCCCCACGCTTAATAAATTTACCTGCATAGGACTCTCCAGGTGTTGTGAACCCCTCCTGTCATAGATGACGAATCTAATGCACATTACAATATCAGTGTCTGGTAACTAACATTATTTAGCTTATTATGAAAGTTGAAAGCATATACAAAAGGCTCAAAGAATTGGGTTTTTCTATGTAACACCTTCCAAAAGTTCCTCTCATAGAGCATAAAACCCAACTTCCTGAAACCCGCTTACAGCCATATAGTCCCTACCTCAGGGCCATCCACCCCCTACACACACACACACCTGTCCTTTCCTGTTTCCCTAAGTAAAATTTTAGTTACATGAAGTAAGATATTTTGTCTGTTTTTTTTCCCTGCTGTATCCCCAGAATGTAGAAAGAGCCCGAGACAAGGTAGGGGCTCAATAAATAATTATAATGAATGAATGAGTTCAGCTTTATCTATGCTCACCACCCAGCTTAAGGAAATTATTAATATATATATATATATATATATATATATATATATAATCATGTTCAGTGGTGCATACCTGTAATCCCAGTACTTGGGAGGCTGAGACAGGAGAGTCACAAGTTCAAAGCCAGCCTCAGCAACTTAGTGAGACCATTAGCAACTTGGCGAGACCCTGTTTCAAAATCAAAATAATAAAAAAGACTGGGGATATAGTTCAAAACAGAATGTCCCTGGGTTCAATCCCCAGCACCAACACACACACACACACACACACACACACACACACACACACACACATTTATTTAATAAAATAAAAATTAGATACTGGTGAGGGTCACTCCTGTATCCATCCCGGTTTTAGTTCCCACTCTCAGTATCTTGAGTTTGGAACTTATAATTTCCATGCATCTCTTTATCTTTCAGATATATGTATTCTCAAGCTGTATCTAACATTGAGGTAGCTGTCTGCCATAGTATAGCATAGCATAGGGTAACAGCATGGTATACAGCATGGGACAGTGTTTCAGTACATTACATTAAAGCATAAAATAATGTTGTATAGTCACACTGTAAAGAACAGCAGTTCTCCAACTTTGATGCACACCAGAATCACCAGGGGAGTTTTGAAACGATCGTGATATCCAGGCCCTATATGAATTTTCCCTGGATATCTCTGGGGGAACCCCAACATTATTTCTTTAACCTGGGGGGAAGCCAGGATTGAGGACCACTGTGAATGTAGTGGTCAGGCTGCTGGGCTTTGAGTCCTGTCTCCATGTCTCTCCCGAGTCTCGGATGTTCTCCAGACACCAAATTCAGACCCCCAGCCCCCAGATGGAACAGCACACAGCAACTCTTCTCACAGATAGGGATCAGAATCCAATGCTCCCCCTTTACCCATCCTACCGTGGGCACTGTTTTCTGAAATAGTCAACTCCCAGTCACTTCAATATGGCTTCCCATCTAAATCCTTGATAGTCTTGAAAAAAATGGTCAATGTCTTTCTTCATTAATTTTTCTGAATTTGTAAAACTTTATTGAAACACTTTAGAGAAGAATGGACAATTCATAATTGTATAGCTGAGTGAATTTTCAGACCAAACACACCCATGTAACCAGCACATAGATCAAGAAACAGAACATCACCAATCTCCCACAGTCCCCTCTGGGCTTCTTACTGTCTCTGCCCTCTACAAGACCAACCACTTTGTCAACATGTAATACAATAGATTGATTATGCCTGTTTTAAAACTTCACATAAAAGTATGGAATATATACTCTTTTGTCCATTTTTTCACTTGATAGTACAAAACACATTACATTAAAATATATTTTAAGTACAAAATCAAAACCATGCAGAAAAGAACCCAAAAGGTATTAACTGTGAAAAATATATTTGATTCTTTCAATAGAAAAATCAGAGAAACAATGTAAAGGGTTCCTTGATTTGTTTTTAAGGCCTATTTTTCCTCAAAGATTAGAGGAACTTTCAGATTGTCTGTTTTACCAACTCACCCATCGACTTGGCAGTGTGCTTTTTGCATAATGTATGTAACTTAAAAAACAACATGAATATAGATTATTGGGAAAATCATTGCTGGAAAGGTGCCTGAGACTAAGTGTGTCTCAGTCCATAATCTAAAATTGCAACAGTCCATAATCTAAAATTCATTTTTATTTCATCTGAGAGTATATGGCTTAAGTGCTAAATGTAAACTCGTTTAACTATCATAAGGATAACTTTGTACTTTCATTGGTGCATTGTAATTATTTAATCATAGTGAGGTTCACAGTGATGCACACATACGTGATCCAGCACGTGGTGTGTTTCCCTCCAGATCCCATCCTGCTCCCTGCCCTCCCTGTACATGTTGGTGAGATTGGAAGTGACACCTTCATACATGGACATAACATTATTGAACTGTTTCCTTCATCAGTTCTCCTTTTTCCCCTCCTCACCTCCCTCCCCCGACCCCCTTCCACTATTCTGCTGGTCTCTCTCTCTTCATTTATCTGAAGTCCCTTTTGTTTCCTATTTTCTCCCTAGCTTCCACATATGAGAGAAAACATTTGACCCTTGACTTTCTGAGACTAGCTGATCTTACTTAGCATAATAGTCTCTAGTTCCATTGATTTTCCTGCAAATGACATAATTTTGTTCTTATGGCTGAATAGAATTCCATTTTGTGTATATATCACATTTTTGTTATCCATTCATCTGTTGAGAGATACTCAGATTGGTTCCATAATTCGGCTATTGTGAATTGTGCTGCTATAAATGTAAATATGCATGTATCCCTATATTATTCTGACTTTAATTCTTTTCGAAAGATACTGAAGAGTGGTTTGACTGGGACAAAGGTGGTTCCATTTCTAGTCTTTTGAGGAATCTCCACACTGATCTCCATACTGGCTGTACTAATATCCAATTCCACCAACAGTGTATAAGAGTTCCTATTTCCCCACTTCCTCACCAGCATTTATTATATTTTGTATTCTTGATGATTGCCATTCCAACTGGAGCTAGACATAATCTCAACATAGTTTAAATTTACATCTTCCTAATTGCTAATGATATTGAACATTTTTCACATATTTGTTAGCCATTTAGATTTCTTCTTTTGAGAAGTGTCTAGTCAGTTCAATTGCCCATTTTTAATTGGGTTATTTTATTTTTTTAGTGTGTTTTTTTAAGTTCTTTATATATTCTAGATATTAGTCCTCTATCAAAGGAGCAGCTGGCAAAGATTTTCTTCCATTCTATGGGCTCTCTCTTCAGACTCTTGTTTCCTTTGCTATGCAGAAGCTTTTTAATTTGATACCATCCCATTTATTATTCTGTTTTATTTCCTGAGCTCTGGGTGTCTTATTGAAGAAGTATCTGCCAGTGCTTGTATGTTGGAGAGTTAATCCTATGTTTTCTTTTTTTTTAGAATTTATTTATTTATTTATTTAACGTGCTTTTATTGGTGCATTGGACTCTTACATCGCAATGAATATCTATTTGATGTTAATATACGTGCACACAGCTCTTAGTGTCCCCCCACCTCCCCCCACCTGTATGAAGTACTGAGAATGATGCTGGTATATTTTCACATGTACATATTGTTTATGAAAGTAATTCCACTGATTCGCTTCTTTCTTGCCCTCCCCCTCCCCTTGTACCACTTCCCTTGCCCCGCTGAGGGTTCTCCATTCTAAACCAGAGTCCCTTGTGTGTCCCCACTACTCCCTAGGTTGCACATACTAATGAAAACATATGTCCCTGCTTTTTTTGTGATTGACTGATCTCGCTTAACATAATGTTCTCCAGATCCTTCCACTTTCTTGCAAATGATGTTATTTTGTTCTTCTTTATTGCTGAGTAGAATTCCATTGTGTGTATTTCCAACAATTTTGTAATCCACTCATCCATTGATGGACACCTAGATTAGTTCCATAATTTGGCCACTGTGAATTGTGCTGCTATGAACATGGGTATGCATATATTACTGTAGTTTTCTGGTTTCAATCCTTTTGGTATGATACCCAGTAGTGATATAGCCAGATCATATGGTGGGTCCATTCCCAGTTTTCTGAGGAATCTCCGCACTGATCTCCACAGTGGTTGAACTAGTTTGCAATCCCACCAACAGTGTAGAAGAGTCCTGATTTCCCCACATCCTCGCCAACATTTGTTGTTTGACTTCTTAATGATTGCCATTCTAATTGGGGTTAGATGAAATCTTAGAGTAGTTTTGATTTGCATCTCCCTGATTGCTAATGATGTTGAACATTTTTTTATGTATCTATTGGCCATTTGTATCTCTTCTTTCATGAAGTGTCTATTGATTTCAGTTGCCCACTTGTTGATCGGATTATTTATTTTCTTAGTGTAAAGCCTTTTAAGTTCTTTGTATATCCTAGATATTAGACCTCTGTCAGAAGGATAGCTTGCAAATATCTTCTCCCATTCTGTTGGCTTTCTCTTTAGGCTCTTGATGGCTTCCTTTGATGAGCAGAAGCTTTGTAGTTTAATGCTATCCCACTTATTAATTCTTGTTTTAATTTCCTATGCTTTGGAGGTCTTGTTGAGGAAGTTTCTACCTGTGCCTATATGTTGGAGTGTTGAACCTATGCTTTCTTCTAATAATGTCACAGACTCTGGTCAAACTTCCAGGTCTTTAATCCATCTCGAGTTGACTCCTGTGCAGGGTGAGAGGTAAGTATTTAGTCTCATTTTTCTACAGGTAGATAACCAGTTTTCCCAGCACCATTTGTTGAAAAGACTGTCCTTTCTCCAACGTATGTGTTTAGCACCTTTGTCAAAAATCAACTGACTATAAATTTCTGAACTTGTTTCTGTATCTTCTATTCTGTTCCACTGGTCTATGTGTCTGTTTCATGCCAATACCATGCTGTTTTTATTACTATAGCTCTGTAGTACAATTTGAAACCAGGAATTGTTATGCCTCCTGCAAGATTCTTATTGCTGAGAATTGCTTTGGCTATTCTGGGTCTTTTGTTTCTCCATATAAAATTAATGACTGACTTTTCTAGATCTGTGAAAAATGATGTTGGTATTTTGATAGGGATTGCATTGACTCTATAGATCATTTTTGGCAGAATGGCCATTTTGATAATATTTATTCTGCCTATCCAAGAGCAGGGGAGATCTTTCCATCTTCTAAGATCTTCCTAGATTTCTTTCTTTAGTGTTCTATAGTTTTCATTGTAGAGGTCTTTTACCTCTTTGGTTAAGTTTATTCCTAGGTATTGGATTGGTTTTGAAGTTATTGTGAATGGAATTGTTTTCTGGATTTCTTTCTCAGTGGATTCATGGTTGGCATATATGAAAGCTACTGATTTTTTTAGGTTGATCTTGTATCCAGCTACTTTGCTGAATTTGTTAATCAGCTGTAGTAGATTTTTGGTTGAGTTCTCTGGGTCTTCTAGATATAGGATCATGTCATCTGCAAATAAAGATAATTTTATTTCTTCTTTTCCTATTTGAATTCCTTTGATATCATTCTCTTGTCTTATTGCTCTGGCAAGAGTTTCAAGGACTATATTGAAAAGGAGTGGTGATAGTGGGCATCCTTTTCTTGTTCCTGTTTTTAAGGGGAATTCTGGCAATTTTCCCCTGTTCAATATGATGTTGGCTTTGGGTTTCTTATATATTGACTTAATGATGTTGAGGTATGTTCCTGCTATTCCGATTTTCTGTAGAGTTCCTAACATGAATGGGTGTTGAATTTTGTCAAATGCTTTTTCCGCATCTATTGAAATGATCATGTGATTCTTAGTACATGTGTTTTTAGTACAATTTATATAGTGAATAACGTGTATTGTTTTGCGTATGTTGAACCAGCCTTGCTTTCCTGGGATGAAACCAACTTGGTCATGGTGTACGATTTTCTCAATCTGGTTTTGAATGTGCATGGTTAGTATTTTATTTAGAATTTTTGCGTCTATGTTCATTAATGATATTGGTATGTAATTCTCTTTTCTTTTTTTTTTTTTTGCGGTACTAGGGATTGAATCCAGGGGCGTTTTTACCTCTGAGCTACATCCCCAGCCCTATTTTTCATACATTATTTTGAAACCAGGTCTCACAAAGTTGTAGAGGGCCTCACTAAGTAGCTGAGGCTGGCCACAAACCTGGATCCTCCGGTCTCCACCTCCCAAGTACTGGGATTACAAGGGTGCGCCACCATGCCCGGCTTCTCTTTTCTTGAAGTGTCTTTATTTGGCTTTAGTATTAATATGATGTTGGCCTCATAAAAGGAATTTGGAAGAATTTCATCTCTTTCAATTTCACGGAATAGTTTGTGAAGTATTGGTTTTAGTTCTTCTGTAAAGGTTTTGTAGAATTCGGCTGGAAAACTATCTGGACCTGGGCTTTTCTTTGATGGCATACTTTTTATTGCTGTTTCTATCTCTGTGCTTGCTATTGGTTGATTCAGGTTTTCTATAGCCTCTTGGTTCAATTTAGGTAGGTTGTGTGTCTAGAAATCTTTTTATTTCTTCCATGTTTTCCATTTTATTGGAATATAAGTTTTCAAAGTAGTTTCGTATGGTCCTCTGGATTTCTTCACTATCTGTGGTGATGTCCCCTTTTTCATTTCTGATTTTGGTAATTTGGGTTGATTCTCTCCTTCTTTTGGTTAGGTTACCTAGTAGTTTGTCAATCTTGTTCATCTTCTGAAAGAACCAGCTTCTTGTTTTGTTGATTCTTTGTATTGTTTTTTTTTATTCTCTATTTCATTAATTTCTGCTCTGACTTTAGTTATCTCCTGCCTCCTACTGGCTTTGGGATTCGACTGTTCCTGTTTTTCAAGATCCTTGAGGTGTATTAGTAGGTTATTTATTTGGACGTCTTCTGTTTTTCTTATGTGGGAATTTTCCTCTTAACACTGCCTTCAAAGTGTCCCATAGATTTTGGTACGTTGTGTCTCTATTTTCATTTAATTTTAGGAATCTTTTTATTTCTCCCCTTATTTCTTTTCTGATCCATTCCTAGTTCAGAAGTGTATCATTCAGTCTCCATGTATTTATGTGGTTACTTTTAGTCTTCCTGCTGTTAATTTCCAGTTTCATTCCGTTGTGATCTGAGAAGATGCAGGTAACTATATCACATCTTTCGAATTTGCTGGTGCTTGCTTTGTGACCCAGTATGTGGTCTATTT